>VBSK01000040.1:0-213842 GCA_006112555.1 Tuber indicum | reverse complement strand
TGTTAGGCATAAAGAAAATGCACAGACCTCTCGGTAGGGTAACTGCGCACAGACCCTCATTTATCGAGAGCCTAACACCCCCCTCCGGCCCCGTTCTGGGGCCCGCACGTCCTTAGCGAGATTTCGAAGAGTTGCGTCCTATGACTAAAATGTCATTCCAATGAAGCCCACTTCATAACACCATATACGTCACTGCCGTCCGTCCGACCGGAAGCTGTTCGCAGGATATATAAGAGGGCACCTCTGGGTACCTCTGAGAAGTGGAACGGAGGAAATCCGTCGGAGGCGCATTAAGTTATCAGGCTTCAAAGTTGGGCATCCTAACTATGGGCCGAAAGTGACGGGACGTTTTCGGTTCGGAAATCCGCAATTGCTCCTACAGTGCCCCAGAGGCCATAGGGGTTAAATATGACACCAATACCTATCTGAAGGCCGCTGTATGTTGGTTGGTCCTGGAGACGGGATCCCTCGAGAGGTGATTCTCTTTGAGGCGAGGCGGACCGAGGGGAAGCTGCTCAGACTCAGAAGACCTAATAGGCGGTAGACTTAAGAGTGTTGGCACACCGTCTACGCGACCTGCATTATGCATAGGTACCCGACACATACGTTGGCCACTATGTGAAATCGGAAGAGACTACTGGAACGATAGTCAAGACGACTGAAGTTTCAGACAGAAGTCTACTCGTCTCTATAAATCGAAGACCGGTCATTCGAGGATAATGTCGCATCCTACGACTAGACGGAAAAGGAATTTATGAGAACGAAGATGGTGTGTGAAAGTTCAGGGTCAAACAGTGTTCGCACTTGTTAAGACTATGAGACGTTAGCGTACAATCTTGGGAAAGGTACTTAGTTATAGGAGGATTAGAAGTAGTCCGCGAACACTCAGACGCGGGATATAAATATCGAAGTGCCTCCCAAGCTTTTAGACATCATCAAGCAACGGAGAAGAGACCTTAACAATATAACATTGTTTTACCTACGAATCTTTATAAAATTATTTCCCTTATCGATTAAGCGAGTTCTTAGTAGTCATAAACGAAAAGAACGATTCCGAGCCTTCCTAGACAAATCTCCGTCTATTACGAAAGATTCAGGCCTAAGTCTTCTCGACAATTACTCAGAGTCGGCTTCCGCCTAACACTATATTGTTAGCTCTCCTTGTTACCAAGGCTCACTAAATAAGTCGGTTACTACTCTGCGCTAAGCAAGCGCATGGGTTCGAGTCACGCAGACGACGAGTCCGTTGAAAGCACGGTATACTACCCTGCGATTGATGATACGGTACACTACCCTGCGATTGATGATACGGTCGGATTAGACACCCTTGAGGAACTCTCCCGAACCAATTCAATATTCGAACCACCGACCAAGGTACACTACCCTACTATTAGGTCAGTGTTATCCGGTCTGTCGGAGCCCCGAGAAATACCATTTCTGGAACAAGAAGCTCCCTCGTGGTATACCGACCCAACTCTAGTTCCTACGAAGGAAAAATTTCAAAAGCTTTACGAAACCTGGTACGGGCCAGAATTCGTTTGGAAACCTTTCCTCGACTGGGACACCAGTGAAGAGGGATCCTTTGATAGTAGTTTTACACCTACTATACCTTTGGCGTGGAGGCTCGGGAACCACCCGAACTCTCATTAAGACCGAGTCCCATTATAGGAAAAGATGACAGAACCATCGTCATCGTGGTTCCCTGAAGGTCCGGGAACGCCGGTGCCATGGAGAGAACCTCCCAAAAAATTAAAAGATAAAGATGCGATGGACACCGGGAGCGAAGGAGAAAATGCACCGAGCCAACCTTCATCGCTCCCCCCGGGAATAAGGCGTCCCCCAAGAGATGGATCACGGGCATCAAGTGTCCCCAGCTCGTCCCGCTCATCTACTCCGAGGCCAAGGGATCAGGCAGCCGACTTGGCAAAGTTAGCTGCAAGGGTAGGAGTGGTACTACGCGATGTCCGGAGGGATATAACTTCCTCCATTGACTCTGCAAACATAGCGTTTGCCCAGCTCACGGGAGCTCAACAGGAAAACGCCCTTCGACTATTTGAAGTTCAAAAACAAATTGCCGAAGGAAAGGAAATCCATAATCAGGACATAGGGGTCCTGTTGATGCAATGTCAGGGAGTAGAGACCGAAGTAAAGTCTCTACAAGAAAGAATAGTAAGGGAAATCGCGGAAAATCTGGCACAACAAGCTGCCAGACAAGACCATCACGAAGGGGTTACCTCACAGTTACACCAGACCACGCTTGAACGGGACATTCTTCTACAACAAGCAGTAGAAGAAATCAGAAAGGAAATGAAGGACCGAGACCGGAAGGTAAATAGTGCCTTCAAGGAAAGAGATGCGCTCTTTCAAAACGAGGCAAAGAAGACTCGTGAGGCACTCTCGTCTCAACAGAGTGAACTCAAAAAGATTGGTGAAGCGGTCCAAGAACTTCTCGTTTCCTCGAGAAAGAAAGAGACTCCGAAGGAAAAACCGGAAGCTAGCAAGCGTGTAAGGATGGAGTCGGTGGAAGATGATGATGAGTACTATTCCAGACCGACTAGGCAAGAAAAAGGAAAACAAATTGAGAAACCTCAAAATAGTCGGGAAGGGACCTCAGACGCAACTCCACCACCTGGACAAGGAGGGGGGTACCCAAGTGATGACGACGGTGACGACAGCGACCATGACGCTGAAGGAAAAAGAGGCGGTGGGCCAGAAAGGCGCCGCAGGGGTCTAACCCCAGAACAATCAGACCTGGCGAATGTCCTGGCGGAAGCCTTCGTGGTAAACACAAAACGGCCAGCGGAGGCACCACCGCTTTTTGAAGGAGAAAAGCACCAGGATGTGCACATTTGGCTTCAGCAATGTATCGATTACTTCGACCGAAATCCTCACATCTGGAGAGATGACCGGGAACGGGTCATATACGCCCTCAACCGTACCAAGGGAAAGATAGTAACACCATACACGATATGGTACCGGAGAAAGATGGACGGGCTACAGGGCGAAACCCAAAATCGGAATTTTCGAAGATGGACCCGCTTCTCGTACGAAATAGGAAAGGCCTTTGCGCCTCTACAGGAGGGACGACAAGCCCTGCGGGACATGAAGGAAGTAAAATACAAGGGCAACATTCAAACCTACCTCCGAATCATGCACAACCTGAATAACAAAGCCAATATGACAGGTGAATCATGGAGAGAGACAGTTGAAAGAAACTTGCCCGAAGACATTCTCACCCGTATCTCCTTCCAGAAGTTCGATACCGACGAGGAATGGGAGGATGTTGTAATAGAAGCCGGCCGGGCAGAAGAAGACCTTCAGTACCGAAAAAAGTTACTGAAAGAAGGCAGTTCCCGACACACCTCCTCTAAGGATACAAAGGACAAATCCTCAAGAAATGAAAGGCCGGATAAGCCACGAAGAGACAAGGCTTATATAAAAGGAGGTGGAGGACCCTCACGAAAAAGGAAACGTGAAGATCACAAGTCGGAACGGCCAACTAAGAAATTAGGAGGAAGTGCTCCGATCACACACTCGAATTGGTCGGAAGCACACCAAGGAATCTCGCAAAGTGTCATTGATACGAGAAAAAAGGACAATAACTGCACGAGATGTGGAAAAAAGAACCACACATATAAGACGTGCTATGGGAACATTCAAGTATCGGCAGCGACAGTCAGCCGAAGGCCATTACGAATGGGCCCTAACCGAGCAAGGTCCGCCAAACCACCAAGACCTACTCGAAAACCCGCACAAGCCGGACAGGTCAGAACCACCAGCCGGTTGTGGGAATTAGGTGAAGACGAAGAAATCACATAAGTTTTCACAAAGGTACCGACAACGACGGTGTTCGGGTAGTCTAGTAGACACATGGTCTCTAGGAATCGAAATCAACGGCAAAACAAGAGACCGAAGCGAGGCAAGCAACCATGCTGGATGACCTGAGTGGGAGTACACGCGTCCCTCTTGCTGAGACAAGAGGATTAATAAAGAGCGATGTTGACATTGGCGGCGCCTCTATGCTTCCCAAGGTAATAACGTATGTTTCGCCCCAATGCCCCGAACACATGCTTGTTTGGGTAGTCAGGCACGTGACCTGGAATCTGAAAGGTCTCCGATAAGGACCAAAACCTAGACAGGAAACAGACAGCACCAAGGGTACCGACAGGAGCGACAGTAGGGCTAAGATGAAAGATTTAGGAGGATGAGCGAGGCGTATCTTCGACCACTAGGTACAAGAGCTCTAGACCTCACCTCTATTTATTACTTCTTAGGTGCCGCGCTGGTACCGGACGGGCACCCGATAAAATGAGGACACTGTCTACGGTTAAGCGAGGGTGGATAATAAGCCCGGGAAGGTTATCAAAGGGACAGCCGACCAGCCCTACGCACCCGGCTCTTGTCCCCATGATATCTGGACGATGGCAGAGACCCCCAAGTTTGGTTCCACAGGTAGAAAAAGTGGAAGGTATGGGAACTCCTCGGCAGGAGGTAAAGACCGCTAGTAGTGGGCTGCCCGATATACCAAGAAAAATTCAGTTTGTCTGAGGAGACCTCAATGGTCGAAACCGTGCGGGCATGGTAACAAACATTTTGTTACACAATGCCAAAACGAAAGCCAGAAGAAGATCGCGGACAGCCGCGAAGACGCAAGCTTTACGCGTCTCTACCTAAAAGATATTCCTGCCCTGAGGGAGACGCCTACCTCTTTTTAAACCATAGGCGACAAAAGATTAAAGTCCTGTTGGACTCAGGCTCAAATGTGTTCGTCATCAATCAAAGATTGGTACAGGAACACCGACTACCGTTCACACAACGATCGGACGCGGTCAAAATTTATGGGTTTGATGGGACCGCAGCAGTCTCCGGAGGGAAGTTTTACACCCATCCCTTATGGTTAGAAATAGGAAGAAATAGACATCTGTCTGAGATAACCTGCGAAATAGCAGAACTTGGATCATACGGGATGATCATACCATTCGGCTGGTGGCATGAGGAACATCCTATATCCCACATCGAAGACCCAAAAAGGTGGTCGTTCGACGCAAAATGTTGCGAAAAATGTGTGGAGGAAGACGAAGGAATAGCCGACATGTTCGAATACGATGAGACGGTAGTCTTTGACGAAAACGCTGCCTATATTGGGAGGATTGGCGCTAGTGAAAGTCCCGACGATATAGTCTTGGGATCGCTACCTCAAGAATATTGGCGACACAAGGACCTATTCTTGCCACAAACAGCGGAAAAGTTGGCGCCCCGGAGGACGTTCGATCATGAAATCGAACTAAAGGACGACGCGAAAGCGCCCTGGGGTCCAATCTACCCCTTGTCAGAAAAACAGCTTGCCGCGTTAAGAGAATACCTTAAAATGATGATGGATCAAGGAAAAATCACAAGGAGCAAATCCCCCGCAGGCGCACCAGTGCTGTTCGTCCCGAAACCCGACGGCAAACTTCGGTTAGTTGTAGACTACCGAAACCTCAACCGTATTACGGTTTTGAACAAGCACCCACTGCCACTGATGTCCGAGCTCAGAGATCGGGTAGCTGGGGCTAAGATTTTCACAAAGCTTGATCTGAAAGACGGCTATCATCTGATAAGAATTAAAGAAGGAGACGAGTGGAAGACGGCTTTTCGAACTCGATACGGCCATTACGAATACAAGGTAATGCCTTTCGGGCTCGTTAATGCTCCGGCAACCTTCCAAGACATGATGAACCAAGTCCTGCATGAATTTTTGGACTACGGAGTGGTCTGCTATTTGGATGACATTTTGATATATTCAAAGGATGAAAAGAGTCACGTTGAGTTAGTCGATCAAGTCTTGCAAAGACTCGCCGACTACCAACTAGCTGTATCCTTGAAAAAGTCAGTCTTTCATGTCCAAGAGGTAGAATTCCTGGGATATATGGTATCTGTCGAAGGGGTGGCTATGAGCACGAGGAAAGTCGATTCCGTATTGAGTTGGAAATCGCCGGCGTCGGTAAAAGAAGTCCAGATATTTATTGGATTTGCCAATTTTTACCGACGATTTATACGAAGTTTCTCCGGAGTGTGTAAACCGATAACGGAGACACTAAAAGGAAATCCAAAGGATTTCCATTGGGGCGCTGAACAAGAATCGGCGTTCAAAGAGTTAAAGCATCGCTTTACGACTGCACCCATTCTACAACATTTCTACCCAGACCGGGAAACGGTGGTAGAAACGGATGCAAGCGACTTTGCCTTAGGATGTGTCTTGTCACAATTTGTGGATAAAAGGCTACATCCAGTTGCTTTCCACTCACGAAAGTTGAACTCGGCTGAACGAAACTACGAGATTCATGACAAGGAGCTACTTGCAATCCTAGAAGCGTTCAAAGAATGGAGGCAATACTTAGTAGGCACGGAAAAACCTGTGACGGTATACACCGATCATCAAAACCTACAATACTTCCTTACTTCTAAGGTTTGGAGCGGACGCCAAATTCGATGGGCTCAGAAGCTGGCAGAATACAATTTTAAGATTGTTTACCGACCAGGAACTAAGGGCGGAAAGCCTGACGCTCTAAGTAGACGGCCGGAGTACCGTCCTGAGGAGGGAGCTACGCATCGCGAGCAAACCGTTTTAAAGCCAGAACACTTCCAAGTAATGCTGCTGGCACTGCAGGAGGAGAAGGAAGAAGGGTTAGGAAAAGAAGTACTAGGTTGGAGCGATGAGAAAGACCTGGCGTTGAAACCAAAGACGAATACCTCGGACAGATACATCCGAGTAAGACGCTTGAACCACAAGGCAAGGTTACCCACTAAAGGTTCAAGAATGGCAGCCGGACATGACCTCTACGCCATAAGCGACGCCATTATCCCTAGACGAGGACAAGCGCTACTCGATACTGGAATAGCAATAAGCCTACCAGCAGGGACATATGGACGAGTAGCGGCCCGTAGTGGGCTGGCAGTACGTTCCGGAATTTCGGTCGGCGCAGGGACAATAGACGCCGACTATACGGGAGAACTCAAAGTCTTGCTCTATAACCACAAAGATGTTGACTGCCAGATCCGGGAAGGAGACAGAATGGCACAACTCATCGTGGAAAAAATTGACACATCCGATTTAATGGAGGTCGATAAGCTAGACGAGACTGAAAGAGGAGCCCAAGGTTTCGGAAGCACCGACATCGCTACAAGAAGTCTAATAATAAAGGAACAAGAACCCATCATATGTCAGCTAGAAGCATCGGCAGCCGAAAATTTGTCCTGGTACGACATTGAAGAAGTACCAGAGAAAATATTAATATCAACGGCCATGCTAAAACAAAAGACAATGAAGAAGTTTAACCCCGAGTTCCTTGGACAACTTCTTGAGGCGACGCTATCGGATAGAGACTGGCTGAAACGACGCGAGGACTTATCAAAGCTCCGAAATGAAGGAAAAGAATTCCCTAAGAACTGGACACTGATCGACGACCTTCTATACTATAAGAATCGTCTATTCGTCCCAGACAACCAAGCATTGTACACCAAGATAGCCGAGGGATGCCATGACGCAAAGATAGCCGGACACTTCGGACAAGAAAAAACCCTAGAAATCATCATGAGAGATTTTTATTGGAAAGGGCTAGCCGAATGGATCAACGACTACGTGCGATCCTGTGATGAATGTCAACACAACAAGTCACCCCGACATGCGAAATACGGACTGTTACAACCGCTGCAGACGCCGTTCACAGCATGGTCGTCGATATCAGTAGACTTCATCACCCAACTACCAGAGTCACAAGGTTGTACACAAATCATGGTAGTTGTTGACCGGTTTACAAAAATGGCACACTTTCTTGGACTACAGACTACGGCTACGGCAAAGGATGTCGCAAATACGTTCTTAAGGGAGGTTTGGAAGCTACACGGCTTACCGACGGAGATCATTTCGGATATGGACTCTAAGTTCGCTGGCGAGTTTTGGGAATCATTGTGCAAGGCGTTGGAGATAAAACGACGAATGTCGACGGCATATCATCCACAGACGGATGGACAGACAGAGAGAACCAACCAAGTGCTGGAAGGATATCTCCGAAGTTTTATTAACTATGACCAAGATGACTGGTATCAGTTACTGCCGTTAGCAGAACATGCATATAACAATTCTGCAACCAACGCTCACGGAATGTCCCCCTTTTACGCGAACTATGGGTTCCACCCTCAAACTGAGTGGATGAAAGAACGTGAAGTTCAAAACCCCGGCGCTTCCCTATACGCGAACTGGATTAAGACGATACACGAACAAGCGAAAAGCTCGCTTGAAAAGACACGGGAAGGAATGACAAAATACTACGATCGGAAAGCCAAAAAACAACCTGAGTTTAGAATTAGCGACAAAGTTATGTTAAACGCAAAAAACATACGGACTAGACGGAAGTCGAAAAAGTTAGCACCCAAACTCTATGGGCCGTTCCAAATATTGGAAAAAAGAGGCAACCGAGCGTTTAAACTAAACATTTCCGACCGATGGAATATTCACCCAGTCTTCCACGTATCCTTGCTCGAACCATATCGAGAATCGGTTCATCCAGAACGCAGGCAACCTCCCAGAGAACCAGAAGAGGTTGAAGGGGACTTGCAATGGGAGATAGAGAAAATCGTCCGTAGCGAAATACGGACGTATAGGAAAAGAATCAGCAATCGTTACCGGCAGGTACGAGAGCTATGGTATTTTGTGAAATGGCAGGGTTGTGCGGAAGATGAAAATACTTGGGAACCCGCGACAGGCATGGAAAATGCTGAAGAAGTAGTCGAAGAGTTTCATCGAGACAACCCGGAGATGCCAGGGCAGGAAGAAGTAAGACGATGAGGAAAAGGTTTTCCTACGGTGAACAAGCAAACGCCGGAAGGTTTTTTACCCTGACCACATCGGGTCTTAAAAGGAAATTTGTTAAATAAGAGATAATTAAGAAAGGTGCTCGAGGCGAGACCTTGTAGGAGGGAGCTCATGTTAGGCATAAAGAAAATGCACAGACCTCTCGGTAGGGTAACTGCGCACAGACCCTCATTTTATCGAGAGCCTAACACCCCCCTCCGGCCCCGTTCTGGGGCCCGCACGTCCTTAGCGAGATTTCGAAGAGTTGCGTCCTATGACTAAAATGTCATTCCAATGAAGCCCACTTCATAACACCATATACGTCACTGCCGTCCGTCCGACCGGAAGCTGTTCGCAGGATATATAAGAGGGCACCTCTGGGTACCTCTGAGAAGTGGAACGGAGGAAATCCGTCGGAGGCGCATTAAGTTATCAGGCTTCAAAGTTGGGCATCCTAACTATGGGCCGAAAGTGACGGGACGTTTTCGGTTCGGAAATCCGCAATTGCTCCTACAGTGCCCCAGAGGCCATAGGGGTTAAATATGACACCAATACCTATCTGAAGGCCGCTGTATGTTGGTTGGTCCTGGAGACAGGATCCCTCGAGAGGTGATTCTCTTTGAGGCGAGGCGGACCGAGGGGAAGCTGCTCAGACTCAGAAGACCTAATAGGCGGTAGACTAAGAGTGTTGGCACACCGTCTACGCAACCTGCATTATGCATAGGTACCCGACACATACGTTGGCCACTATGTGAAATCGGAAGAGACTACTGGAACGATAGTCAAGACGACTGAAGTTTCAAACAGAAGTCTACTCGTCTCTATAAATCGAAGACCGGTCATTCGAGGATAATAGCGCATCCTACGATAAGACGGAAAAGGAATTTATGAACGAAGATGGTGTGTGAAAGTTCAGGGTCAAACGGTGTTCGCACTTGTTAAGACTATGAGACGTTAGCGTACAACCTTGGATAGGTACTTAGTTATAGGAGGATTAGATGTAGTCCGCGAACACTCAGACGCGGGATATAAATATCGAAGTGCCTCCCAAGCTTTTAGACATCAGGAAGCAACGGAGAAGAGACCTTAACAATATAACATTGTTTTACCTACGAATCTTTATAAAATTATTTCCCTTATCGATTAAGCGAGTTCTTAGTAGTCATAAACGAAAAGAACGATTCCGAGCCTTCCTAGACAAATCTCCGTCTATTACGAAAGATTCAGGCCTAAGTCTTCTCGACAATTACTCAGAGTCGGCTTCCGCCTAACATTGTACAAGGTTATGACGTTGAATGTTAGGAGATTCTAGACAAAGAACCAACACATTCACATCCATCCTCTAATAATTTGAGAGAGTTTAAAAGTCCTAGAAAGCACTACTGAGAAGCCAGGAGGTCCTATGGAGTGTTGCAACTATGTTAAGGGGAGTATTACCCTTGTGGAAATTATCACCAATACTACCCAATGACCAACCCCGACCACATAGGGTAACTAGGAGTTGCTAACTGAGAGATTAGTATGATTATATTTAATAGAATGGCTTCCCCTCTATGAGGAGAAGGTCACTTGAATACATTCTATCAGTTAGTTGTTGAGCTATCACAACTAGAAGTCTTCAACTCCAGCATATATGTAAAGGCAACTTCATATCAAGACTGATTCTCTTCATAACAGAAAGGACTATTGGAGCCAACCTAGTTTGACTCGAGAATTCAGCTACAGGTATAAAGACTCTGAAGATCAAGTAATTACTACTGGAGAGGAATATGTCTTCCAGAAAGAAAATAGTAATTACCGAAGAGGATGTGATGGTTTTCAGGATCTCATGGTATTCGCACCTTATGGAGTATCTGACATTGCGGGTATTATTGAAGAGGTACATATTTTGTATAATAGATAGATATAGTCTGCGAACACTCAGACACAGAATATAAATATCACAGTGACTCCGAAGCTTTAGACATCATCAAGTAATGGAGAAGAGACATTAACAATATAATATTGTTCTTACAATTCTATTCTACTTTCTTGCACTCTTAGTAGTCATAATCGAAATGAGTTCCTTTTGTACCTTCCTAGACAAATCTCTGTCTATTAAATGAATCTCGATTGACCTAGACAACCCTAAGTCTATACTAGTTTTCTCTGTCAAACAATGCTTCAGTGGAAAAGATTAGTAAAGAGGAAGAGGAAAGTTTGGGTTCTCAATTTCTGTTTTTTTATGTTTATTTTCTCGCTTGAGTTTCCTGCCAGTACGCTCCAATATATAGATCCAGCTTTTCTGTTTATGTATTAGCAATTGCCAATCCTCCTATTATTGCCACGCTAAAAGTGAGTGCAATTCAGGAACAGATTAAGGGATTTGATCATTTGTTTCACTTTCACCAAAATATTGCTTTTTTTTTTTAAAAAAAAAAAAAACCACAACAACTCTTGAGTATTCACGTAATTATCTACCTCTCTACGGTTTCTTTTTTGCAAAATTCGTTGTTGCAATCTACTAATCATACATCGGATTTTGGTAGTTCGAACATCCCGGTTTGGATCCCTTTACACTACACTTATTCCATTCAAAGGTGTCTTTGAATACCCCAAATATTTTTGAACTAGTAGAACAGCAACTCACAGGTGTCTCGACCATTGCCAGTGCCAGGGAACCAAGTGTACGGTACTCGCCACGGTCACCAGATATCACTCTGTTTTCTTGTTAATCACTTTAGTAATTGTTGAAGATTCTAGATCGATGTTGGTCGATTGAGATAGATTGTGGAGGTTTCGGATGTCTGGCGAAGAGTTCCGATGTTCGATAAATTAGTGTGGAGTTTGAGAGATTGATAGGAGATTCTCCGGACATGTCTTTCCTTTGTTATCATGGGAGTGTATGGAGGAAAGGGTAGTAGCATGTGTGGAGTGATACGGATAGGTGTGGTGATTCATGGAATGATGGGGATACGTTGTTTATGTTTTACTTATACACCTCAGGCTGTCTTTACCGTTAGTTTAGAGAAGAGAGAGCGAAGCTGTTTTTACCTTACCATACGCTATTGTGCACGTCCTACCACAGCCCCCACATAATCCTTTAGTGTTTCTACCCACCGCTGCGCAAGTCAGTCATTGACTATTATCCTCCTCTATCTCAAGAGTAATTCCAGCGTTCCCAAGCTCCTAAGACGAGGCAATAATAGCAGAGACGATATGGCGCCAGAAGCGATAGCGGGGGAAGTGTGCACGTCCCCTTTCCGTAGAGTTTATTGGATGCACACACTTTAATTCTGCCGGAGAACTAAACTTCAAGATACTTCCTTTGACCCCCCCCCCACCTACTAACCAAAAGTTGAAGTAGAGGGGCGACACACAACTGCGACCACTAGCACTACGGAAAGGAGATGACTGCTCGGTTGAGACCTATTCGGTTAGATAACGATAGTAAGGAAATAAAGCAGTTTTTTACGGACATGGTAGTGTCGCGAGTGTAAGTGGCCATGGCATAGATTGTAACTGCCAGTAATTATTGGAGGCATACAGCGTGTTGACGATAGAAGCTTGGAGGAAAGATATGTGATTGCTTATGAGATGGGAGACTGCCGCAGGCATTGATGGATGTTCGGAGGGATTCACGGGTGAATTCAATGAAAGGAGTGATCGTGAGAGAGTGGGTGATGGGTGGAAAACAGGAAGCAAAGGATAGAGGTTTCTAGTTGATGGGGGTCGTTAGCTGGTGGTTTCCTAAAAACGAGAATGGGGATTGCAGAGGATAGTTTCATGCTTTCTTTTTGTGGAAGGTTGCGGAAAGGAAGAGACTCATGTGGCGATGAGGAAATTCGCTTAGTGATTTCTATTTAGATTTGCCTTTTCCGCCCATGTGTTGTTAGTGATGAGCGATATTGTTTTTTTTGCTTAGATCAATATTATCGAAGTTTAGCGTTTTATCTCGCTGTGCACGATAGCATTACCAAGACAGTAGACGTTGGTCAGGTTTCAAAGAGGGCACTTTTTCATGGTGCTTATCGGGAATAACTCCCATCTCCGCGCTCTACTGGGTAACTCCTTTATAGTTCTGAAGAGTTTCTCTAAGGGGTGGGGTAGGAGCTTACCTTTCGCTCTGTTTTTCGCCCTTCCTAGAGTAGAGGATTTTCAACAGCATAATATAGCACACGGTGCAATTCTTTGAGTTTACAAAGTATATCTTTTGCAGCTGTACTCTAACTCGACTTCTATCATCCTCATCTACAGGTTCCTTGATCTTTCTCTGCCAAAAAGACTCCTGACAGTTGTCATGGTGAGGCATTTTAAAACCGACTACTATTCCATTATACCCAAAAATTTGGTCTTTTTTCTTGTGTCTGGGTGTTATGCAATAGCAGTCCTTCTTAAAATGCCCACGTTTGGAACTTATGTTCAGTCAAATTACTGGTATGAGGTGATGAGATATCTTACCCCTCTTTTCCCTTTTCGCGCGAGTGAGTCCAAGGGATTGGCTATCTAACCGCCACCTACTGTGGGCGAAGGACGGATAGTGTATATTCGTGAATTAAATATTAACACCTACTTCGGCGCTGGTTTCCATATGATAACAAGATTTTGACATGGAAATAGACTGGGAAAAGTTCCGTAGCCCTTCCAAGATGAGAAGGATGTGCGCAGCATGCGCAGTAACATTCTCGTTCATACCAGGGTTAGTCCGTGAATATTCTCAATGGTTGGTAGTTTCTGCTATGCAGCTACGCCTATTGATTGTGCAGCATTCGTGTAAATGAGAGGTCACATCGATTCTCCTGGGCTTGTGATATGTTACCTCTCTACTCCGGGGGCATCAAGGCTGATGATTACCAGTATTGACAACGAGGTGCGACTGTAGATAAATACGTTATCAAGAGTGACGGGGGACTCAATAAATTATGAACACTAGAATTTCAAAACCATCATTACACCATGCCATCTACGCTTACCGAAGAAAAATGCAGCACAAAAACCCCGGGAAATTGCCACCAGAAACTCTACTGGTGCAGTGAGTGCGAGTCTGTGTTCTGCGAGAACTGTTGGGACTTACAAGCAGTCCACGAGTTAGGGCCCGGTTTCAGAGGGAGGTTGAAGAAGAGGAAGCATGCGAAGACCGAACTTGAAGTCGCTGATTACATTCTCTCAGTTCTTGAACCCAACTTAACCGAAGAGGAAGCCAACGACGCTCATGTTTCCAATGTGCATACAAAGTGGTTTGGGGTTCAAATCGATGAAAACCTTCCGGCGAGAGTCTCCCTGAAGAGCAAATCCTTTCTTGACCTGGCCTCAGGATCTGGGGAAGATCCTTCTTCCCAACACCCATGTCTGGTGTCCTTTGTGGGGGAAACTGGAGCAGGCAAAAGCACTTTGGTTAATGCGATGATGAAGGTGATATTAACCGATTCATCAGGAGTCTTTTGTTCGTTGACTAATGGAGAATAAAGTCAGTTGGTGCAACACAGATCGAGGCGACCACACCTGTTATTGGGACTAAAATCGATAGTCCCACTAGTGGCGATGTTCATCTTTTCCTAGACCCAAAATCTCTGCATACCACGAGGCCTTTATTTTTTGCGGACTGCGAAGGCTCTGGCGGTGGGAACGGAGCTCCACTTGCTGCGAGAATAAAGGAGAGTAATAAAAGGTTCAAACTCCGCAGCCACACCTATCGAGCAAGGACACGCAAAAGGGAAATTATCACCTCCGAAAGGTGCACCCGCATGTGGGCAGTGAATGAACTGTACCCCCGGATTTTATTCACGTTTTCAGATGTTGTCTGTCTTGTTAGCAAGAATTTCCGGTAGGAATAATTCTGGAAAGATTGAAGAAGCATTTTGACTAACCATCGCTACTCCCAAGTATAGTAAGATTGAAAACCACATTGTCGACCTCTTGGATTGGGCAGACAATGTTTTTGAAAGATCTCTCAATCAACCAATGTTGCCAAAGGCAATCATTGTTGTTAATGGAGTGGAAAGCAAGGCATGTTCCTGCGTGCCTATCATAGACTTATTAGGCTTGCTGAGTTTTTGATTTTGACATTGGTTTTAGAAAATTGACAGCGATGAGTGGTGGGATGTGGATAAGGTAACAAAGGAACAACTCAAAAATCACCAGGCACTTATCAATCTTTATCCGGAACACAGTGGACCGCATTCTACTGATGCAATTAGTTTACGTACCACTATCTCGCACCGTAATGTAGCAAAAATGGCCCGCCAGTGGAAGGCTGAGCGTCGGAAAACAATATCCTCACTTGAGGATCTTATTTTGTGTTATTATAGCGATTTCAAGATTATATGCATACCCTCAGCCAATGACCCCCCTTACATTATTAACCAGCAGTATATTAAGCTCGGCGAACTTATTGCAAAAGGGGCACGAGATTCTGAAAATGCTAGGAATCTGGCAGGACTTCTGATGACGAGCGAGGAATTGGATCACTATCTCGAGCAAGGCTTTGAGCATTTCAGTACTTCAGGATTGCCCTTCAACTTCTTGCAAGCCGCCTTACAAGACAAGCCTGTCTCAATAGGTTTCTCGGGTCACCTTCTGAGAATAGCTTTTACCCTCTTGAGCCAACAACCAAATAACAGCGGGAGCCAGCTGCTGAATAATTTAGCTCCAATTTTTGCATCAAGTATATTCTTAGATGTGATAAGAAACAGAAGGCCTCATCAGGGTAAGCCATATCCGGCGAGATTGTGTTAAAAGAGAGGGACATATCTAATAACTTGTAAAATAGGGGATTCAGGTCGCATATTTGAAGGATATCGTGGGCGGTGTGAAATTGCTCTGAGAGAATTGTACCAGAAGTATTGGCAATGCGAGGAGAGGGATCGGCATGGGAAAAGGTGTGTCAATCATCAAAATGGACACACAAAAGGGCACCAGGACTGTAACGGAAAGGTTTTCAGAGCCGGAAAATTCAAAGCAATCGATGAATTAGACTCAGAAGATCAGATTGCAGGTTTTAACAAAAATATCATAAGCCATCTAGATCAGATATTCAATGAATGGGGAAAGAGAATAGGCGGGTTTCCCGTACATGAAGCACGCGAACAGAATAACCGAGCAGCACTCTATCTCCATCTGGAACAGATCTCAATGCTGTATGGCAACAGTGGGGCGGATCGGTCACAGGGTTTGACAAGCCACACTACTTGTTTATGCTGCTGTCTATCAACCCCCTTACATCTGCTATTCTGCGGGCATGCCATCTGTCAAGAATGCCTCGAATGTATTGCGGAGAAGAAGCAGGATCGTTTTGAGTTGAAAAAATGTCCTCTTCATAATCACCTAGAATGGAAACTCCCCTGGAGAACAAATCTTGACCTCCCAACCGCCGGGCTCAGAATACTCTCCTTAGATGGGTATGTCTGATATCGGTTTACTTTTCACATGCCAGTTGCTTACCTTCTCCTTATCTAGAGGTGGTGTAAGGTCGATAGTTCAACTTACTATTCTTAAAGAGCTAGAAAGATCTATCGGCCTTGGGGTAAATATTGTAGACTTCTTTGATTTAATCATTGGAACTAGGTACGCTATCCATCCTCTAATGCTAATAATCATTATCATTAAAGATATTTTCTAGTGGTGGTGGAATCGTAGCAGCTGGGCTTGGGATTAGGAAATTTGGGGTCCAAAAGTGCATCGACAAATTTCAACAAGTTTCTAAGCAAGCATTTACCAAACGGACAGGTGCGGGCGGTGTGTTTGGGCCATTCATCGAGGCACAGCATCACAGTAGGTACAAAACTACAAATTTGTCAGAAGCGCTGCAGAAGGCTTTCGGAGAAGACACAATACTTTTCGGGGGTCAACGCGACCCAACACATGAGCCAATAACACGGGTTGGTGTTTCAGCGGCCACTCGCAGCCGTCATACTTTCCTTCTTTCAAACTATCAGCGACCTCAAGTTGCTAGTGGTATGTTAGCCAAAACCTTCACAGAGAATATATGGAAGTACTAAATATCCATATTGCTAGTTGGCCGTCCTTCATATACCTTTTATCGAGGCGAAACGGCGGAGGAGGAACTAAAGGTTTGGGAAGCGTGAGTATCTACTACTATTCCAACTGTTATAAACTGAGGTTAATATTCTGTGAAGTCTTCGCGCAACCTCAGCTGCCCCGAGGTATTTCAAACCATTCTACCACAAAGCTTCCGGCCATACGTTCTATGATGGTGCCATCACTTGTAACAACCCTGTTTTGCTCGCAAATAGTGAGCGCAAAATAATTTGGCCAGAGCAGCAGGAAAGAGATCCAGACATTCTGCTCTCAATTGGCACTCTTTGGAGTGACCAACATGGGTCTGATTCAGAACCGGACAGGGCAAGCCGAGAAGGAAAATCTGGTGTACGCCAGTATCTGAAGAAATTGTTAGGTATTATGATGGGGGCTGTTAATGACGATTTAGACTGTGAGAAAACATGGTCCAGTTTCTACGACAGCCTTAATATAACGCAAGATGATGGATATCGGAAGAAGAAGTATTGCCGTATTAATCCTAAAATTGTCAACACGCTGCCCGCCCTAGATTCGGTATCCAGTATAGATGAACTTCGAAAATTTGCCCAAAATTATTGCTTAGAGTCTTCCGAGATCAAAAATGTCGCCTCAACACTCATAGCCTCCCTCTTCTATTTTCAGATGAAAAGTGCCTCGCAAAGCGCTCTATCAGGATTCCAGACGTGTGAAGGTAAGGGATAGCTGGCACTTCTCGTCCAATACTTATTAGATGTTACAATAGGTGAGATTCTGTGTCGACTCCCAGCAAATAGTGTCTCCCTTAAGAAGTTATGCAAGCGACTCGAGCGGCGCGGAACCGATGATAACCAACAATCCTGGTTCTATATTACAAGTTCCTATCATGAGCACAGGCAATTTTGCAAGGTCCTAGGGTCTACTCTGAAAGTCTTAGAGGAAGTTTGGGCGGGAAGACCCTTCTGTCTACCGGTAACATTTAAACAAAGGGATTGGGATACGTCATGTCGGATATATGTCTCCCTTGACGACCCTAACGGCGAAGGCTTTCTCATCAGTGGTTTTCCAAGGAATCCACTTACAGACAAAACTTGGTGTATGATAATCCCAACCGCACTTGTTTTCGAATCTGTCCGTTGACTTCAGCCAAGCTCTCCATAGGAACTTTCGAACAGGCAATCAAGAAGAGAGCGGCTCTGGGGTAAGGCGTATGGGTTCATCCCGCAGTTTGGGCTCTCGTACCAGATCTCTGAAGGATGCGAGTCGCCAGGGCCCCGATATCTATAAAGGCCTGGGTGACACCACCGATGACGGCTTACTACAACATTTTGCGATTGAATGAGGGGGTTGGGGTGGAGGTTTCTTGTCGCAAGACAGCTTAGAATTACACGAGTGGGGTTGCGGATTGCAACTAATTGTCAGGGGTCTAAATTTTTATTGATGAAAATGGAATTCTGGAAAAGAGTCGAAGGGGAAATTTCCTTAATAGCGTATCTAGGCATTCTTCCTATACAAGTCCTTCAATTGATGAGTCCCAATTTTTGTCCAACTATTGCCACATATACCTTTGATGCCTTCTTGATAGTAGTTGATCCTTGAGCATGAATATCATTGCGGAAGCGGTCTTGGATACACGTCTGGCTCTCATTGGCTCTGTTAAACCTCTTGTATAACCTTAATTCACGCTTATGTACAGAGACCAGTTCTCCCTCTATCCCCGCCGACCCCCCATGATACTGTAGATTTATAAGGTTCTTGTGCGTGATGCATGCTCCGAGTTTGACTACTCCCCTTTCTTTGTAGCAAGCCACCAGGATCCGGAGGGCTCAAAGGGTGAGTCTGGAATGCAAACATCTTCTCCAGCCTTGACGGCTGTTTGCTCCGGAACATCAGCTATCAATCCTGCAGAGATAGCGTGGTTGTAAGTTACGCTGCTTGGATAGGTGAATACAGATATTCTTGGTGGCTTCACGAAGTGTTGCATGTTTCCTTGTTGGATTCCGACGAACCCGTGAGGTGGGGGGAGAGCGTGGTACAGAATCACCAGAGATGTAGAACCCACGGGAGTCCCCCAACCATCCAGAAAGGGGAGGTTCTCCCCCTCAATTTAGTTTCTTACATCGCGATCCTTTGTAGCTTGAAGCCCACTTGTGGGTGTCCTACTCCGTCTCAACACAGTACTCATAGTCATCATCTAACCACCGGATCAAACGAGGGATACGATCGGTATCCTGCGCTTTCTAGTCAAATACTTCAAAGTAACCCCCCCCTCCTCTCCTCGTCCCCCCTTCCTACCCGGGCCTCGGGCTTGGTCCATCGGTACACTAGAATTTGGCTAATAATATGCCTTTCTGCCGACCAACTAGGAACAGGAGAGTGTTTGCCTACTAGTCCCTCCGCTTCGTTCCGGCCATGCGTTTATGTTTGGTGACATGTTTGGGCACTGGTATCCTGACATCATGTGATATAGTATGATATGTTTATTCTGCCGTAGAAACCCTTAATGATCCACTATCAGACTATCAACAGCTCGTCAGCCCGCCGTAGGTTCAGTTTGTTAGGTTAAGAGAACTCTGGATACCGGTTAATGAGATCCAGCCTAACCAGTGGCAAATTGGCCGAAACCCAATTATATAGTCTCCCTCCCCTTTGAAACCACTTTTGTTAGGCATGTTTTGTAGGCTGTGGTTACTAAAATAGATTGAAGGTATGATAGCCAAAAACAAATTTGAAACTCATTGACACCAATTGTCACTCATATTGCTTCTGTATATTGTCATTTTTTGAGTCAGGTTTGAGTAAATTCTGTGATTGAAGAAAAACATACAGAAGACAAGCGAAATCCACTGACACCAACTAGCTCTCACATTACCTTTGAATCAGGTCAGTTCCTGTTTTTGGGAAAAAATGTTATCCTGCAATTTCACAGGTATTCCGTTTTGCTTTTATACTTATTATATATATTAAATTTTTTCGTATTTTAAAACCATATTTCGCGGAAAAGGGTATGACTTTCCCGATATTTCCTTCCCCCATTCATTTGCCCCGCGGCGTTCCTCGATATATACAGGTACCGGAACAGTACTGGGAAAACGCTAATCCTTCCCAGGGGCTTTCGTCTCAGGATCTAGAAATTACAGGGCTGGCAGAGATGGCGGACTATGGGCTCTCTATGGCATGGGTCTTGGGGTTCATAATCGCAATTGTGTGAGGTGCCGATTTAAGTGCAATCGTTATCACGCAACAGTGAACGACATCGCATATGATATGATATGATATTATTTCCGCCCCATCAAGTTTTTGCGCGCCCTGTAAACTCAGCGGCGATGTCGAGGGGAGAAGGGATGCCCCCCATCAGGCATGTTGAACAAGACATTATCAATTTCCGTTTCTTATACGCTCATTCCTTCATCTCTTTCAATTATATTCCTATCTTCATTTCTCCCGCCCTAGCCCCGTAAGTGTAACCTTAGGGAGCCCAGCCGTGAATTCAATTCACCGGCACTTGCTGAACTCATCTGCGAGTCACCTTTGTGAGACGGGCTTCACACGACAGTTCATTTTTCCAGCCCGCAGTCCACGAATTATGAGTGAATCGCTTGTTTTAGCAGTGTTGAACCGGTGGCTCAGGGTTCCCATCTCCTTTAATATTGATAATGCGTAAGCTGCGTCTTTTCTTCTCATATCTAATGCTTCCCGTTACCAAGGATCCTTGTTGGTGAATCCCGGGTGTGTTGTGTGTGTAAAGCTCGGTATCCTCAATTCTGTCTCAAGGCGGGTAAAAGCGGACATTTGGGGAAATGGGAAATGGCTAATGTGTCCTACTCACGGGTTACTCGAGCGAGACGCATCGTTAGACTAGCTGTTACAGGGGGGTCCCATGAAATTGGAGACGGAGAAAATCATCCTCCGTCAGCCGGGGAGGTCCAAAGTAGAGGGTTTGTAGTCTTCACTTGGAGCAATTTCCGGTGAGGGTAGTCGGTTCGGGAGCTGTATCACCATTTCTCGTGTTGGAGGAGAGAGTCTGTCCTACCTGGTTTTCCTATAATGTACAATTAACTGTTGACTTTGACCTACCGGTACGGTAGCCAGTCAACCTTTCGTACGTATTTTTAGAAATTTGAAGCCCAAGTCAACCATCCCACTGCAGGGGTCATTTGGGTAGATAGGAAATGGCCTGTACGCAGACGCTAGTGTGGGTAAACGCATGAGACATAGTTTTCTCGTTGGCCATGTTACTCATTCGAATATGGGTCGGGTGGGATGTTGTGGCAGTGTCGATTGGATACCAACTACCGGTACCGTACCGTCCTCAAGCAATGCTCTCGGTGGTACTACCGGTACATCAGAGGAGTGCTTCCCTTACCCAGATCCCCTCGCCTCGAAGTGAAAAGCCCAGTTGCGGTTGATTGAACAAACGGGTAGTCATCAATGTGTACAAGGGCCGTACTACACAGTGCTAAATACCGACCAGCCGGGGAGGGGGTTACACAGTACAACTGGCCAGGTTGCGCTAGATACTCGGCGTCTTTATCTACTATCAATTTCTATCCAATTTTTCCTCGCTCTGAAGGCGGCGCGGGCGCAGTTCCCCGGATAACTTTCAGGCCAATAGAGCCCAACAAAGTCTTGACGAAGAATCTATAGAGTAATGAGGGAAGGCTATGCCCCGAGGGAATAGCACCCGTACTGGGATTTTGGGAGGATTTTTCCCCGCCTCCTCAGGAGTGGTGCCTGGTGCTTCCTCCAACCACCCGATCACTGTACAGTACCTCGCATATCGTGGCGTTGGTTTCTATGTGTAAATAGCCCTCGCTTCGTGCACAAGTACCGGTATGGGCAGATAAAAGTGAGAAAATCGGGGTCATGGCAATCAGACGCTTAGCCGGTTTTCAAATGTTGGAACTCACGTTTCTAACAGGGTTTGGCTGTCGCTGCACGAGTAGCGAAGAACCGGCAGACACTTTCACGTTGCAACAAGAAGCGGCTGGGGTGAGACTTGGAATTGCGTCAAGATCGAAAAACTTTTGAAAGGGTTAGTTAGGCCGTAAAGAGGAACGATGTGGCGTGCCATTGCGATTTCGAGACAAAAGCTGGGATAAAAGTCTTACTCGAGTATTTCCTAACGCACTTCCCGCCAATTATTGGACAAGGGCCGGTTAATGGATCGCTCGCTGTTGCACCGTGAGGGGGAGATTCTGAAGGCCGGGGGTTACCCGGGGAAGGATCTGAGGTGGATGGGCCGCCAGCAAGCATCGCTTGCAGTGTTGGTAGGTATTAATAGCAATGGGACGGTGCTCGATTTGTCCTCGGCGGTGGAACACACAACTCATTGCAGTTGACGTGTGGGACAAAACTGGGGCTGGAGAGAGGGGTGTTGACATTGCTTATTTCCTCTCGGGGATCCACTATTCTCGAGTCCCGTATCCAACCGGGTAACCTCTCTGCACCCAGACAACGCTCCCTGGTTCTTAATTCTTCTGCCCCTTCTGAGGGGCACGCACCATGCTGTATGGATCAGGTCCCTCAACGGGGAAGATGGAAGAGGATTGGGGACAAAAAGGGAAAAAGAGACCACTTTTCGCCAAGGATCTTCGGTATGTCTTGTCAGTTGTCGCCTCTCTCGCCTGTCGCTTGTACAGTACTGTACGCATGAAAACCAACGACAAAAATCTGTTAACTGAAAACAGTTAATCCACTTCTTTCACCCACACTCAGCCTGCGGTATTTACTGTATCTCACAAGGATCGATCATCCACATTTCGCTATCCATACCCCCCTCCGACGAGGAAGAAGCCCTTACCGCATCGTAGTCTATGCGAGTAGCCAAAACCCACCGCACACCAGTGCCAATGAACCCTAGGAATACTTCTGTATTGCTTCCCAAGAACACTTGCCGTGGTAGGCCGTGTATCAACGATCCACACCCCATTTCTCCAGCCAGTAGAAACCCAAGGGCGGCTGAGAATGCGGTGTTCGAGTGATATATTGTGATATCGGTAATCGGGAGTTAACCGTTCGCCCGGCTGGGCGGGGCTGAAATACAACACTGGTACATGCACAAATTGGAAGCCCCTCTTCTTTCAGCACAGCACCCCATACCTCGACGACAAACGGCCCTTACCGCCGGTACAAGTATGATACCTACCCGGCCCCACCGTGACCTCGGCGGCCAGGCCTCAACTTAATTCCCCACCCAGTCACTCCTTTTCGGACAGGTAAAGTGCAATGTGTCAGTAGATCACACCATCATCCCGAACACGCGAAACCCCATTCGCTTGTTGTTTCCCAATCCGGCCCTGGTGGCTCGTTTGGGGGGTTAAAGGTTCGCGTTATCCCCGCTTTGGAAGTGCTCGAGTACCATGCAGTAAGCTGCTGCTGCTGGATCTGAAGGTAGAAGTTTTGAGCATTCACTGCTCTCAGGTCTGCAAAATCCAGAAAATGCTCGTAAAGGTAGCAAAGCAGGGATCAGAGGAATCGGGATATGGTGTTGCCGGGAAAGCTCATCGATGCAACTAGACATCTTAATCATGGTATCATACATCGCACTGAGTGAGATATATCGTGATGGTGCTGAGTGAGAGATGGGGGATACGGTTCGTTCTAAAATCCCAAGCTTTCGGTCATTTGTTTCACTGGATTCTGACTCCTGTGGCTCTTCCCTCTCCCTTAACTTAAATTTACTACGATTCCTTAGGATGCCGATACCTGTTTGGGATTTCCAGATTTTGTTGTTTTCCGCTCACTAACCTTGCGCGACAGGGGTGTTTTGTCTTTCCGATTTTTATGGACACACCCGAGTACTAGCACTCGAGTACTTGTGCTGGTGCATGGGAACAGTCTGGGAGGTGGGGAGACGTGTGACTGGGTCTACCGGTATTAGGATGGCCTACGGCGGTTCCTTGCGTGCCTGAATGGCACCTGGTGTACAGTACTCGTACAAGTAATTGGAGGGGTATCATTAGGATCATCAAGTTGTGGATGGATCAGGTAGGGATTTATCCATGATTTTTCGTGGCTGGACGGGATTGATTGGGTGCTGATCTGGGGTGGGAGGTCTCTTCTCGTTACAAGAATCATACCATGCCTAGTCCAATTACTCGAGAAATTCTAAGATACTATAACTATTCAGGTGGCGTGGCTAGCGCCTGCAAGTGCGCTGCTTAGTCATGTAATTCATGGTCCTAGCACTTACCCGAGTGCAACTAATTACAAAAATTGCACCCAGATTTTCACTAGAAATTGCACTCCTATCGTACCGTTTTAAAAAAGATAAATGCATTAATAATTAACACACAGGCCCCTCCCCACCGTATCCTACGACAGAAAGATGGGGCTAAAAATTATTCCCTCCAACAAGAAACCACGCAGCTTCATAACAGAAAAATACATCTCAATCGTAATCAAAGGGTCCTATACCAGTTCGCCTCAGGGTCGTTAAGGCATTCTCCCAATCGGACGTCTGTTTCAATTAGTGTTGAGCATTCAGGGAGGGACGGTGAAGTGTGACATACGCTGATACCCAGCGTTTTTACCGACCCCAATCTGGTAATCTGTCAACGCAAGCACAGTCTGTTCGTGGATGTCATGTCTACCTCTCTAGTTAGTTGCCTGAGCAAACAATCTTGGGTAATTCAGAGAGGAGGGGGGTAATACGCAATAGACATAAAGTCACGATTCGCCGGGCTGGTGCCCACGATCGCATCGCGGACAATACGTTTGGAGTTCTCGATCAATTGCGGAGAATCGTTATTGTAGTCATCGGTATCCAAGTCCCAGATTATGACGTGGTAGGCTAGGTCATTCATTGTATTTTTGCAGGCAGGCCCGCAGCGGATGTAGGGCGGGCGCATGTAAGTTCTGGTATACTGTTAGCTAGGGGCAGCCACCAATAAGGAGTCATGGGAGGCTCACGGGGCTCTGCCGACTATGATGTGCATGTTAGCCATGTGGATAGATTATTTGAATGGGGGAGCATACTAATTGTCATCAATGCCTGCTCTAGTCTTGTCATTTGGAATCTCCTGCTGGACTCGTTGATGCTATCCAAGTCCAGATGGTCCCAGCTTCACCGAATATATTAGCATGGGGTAGATATACCTGGGGAAGACCACATACGTATGGGAGGCGATTTGATGACCTTCGTTAAAGGCTCTTCGAATGGCATCCGCCCACCGAGAACCCCCCGGAGAGTCAATCGCCCCCTTATCAAGATTGTTTCCCCTAGAAGCACCTTAGTTGAGCTCAATGCCAACTTATAGAAGGGGTAAAACGTACGTTACAAAGAACGTAGCCTTTACCCCATGGCCCTTCAATTTGTCCAGCAATTGCTCAGTATAAACCCACGGTCCGTCGTCATAGGTTAGTGCAATTGTACCAGGTCTGCTGCAGCTGTAGATGTCCATGCCGTAGGGTACGGATCCAACCTTCAGACGGCCACCCGGTGATGATGTAGGTGTAGATGAAGTTGTAGTTGTAGATCTAGATGTGGATGTAGGCGTGGGTGTTCCAGTCGGGGGTGTTGTAGGGGCAGAACTTGATGAGGCGCCATTGCATTTTCCGTAGAGGGGTTGACATCCAGCACCACAGTGGCCAAGGGTGTCTCCGCACCAATTGTACTGTGAGCAGCACTGATACTGACCCGCTGCCGAAGAGCAGGAGTAGCCGTTGAATTGAGGACCACAGCGACCGTTCGGGGAGTTTCTGGCAAGCAGTGGCTCTTTTGGTAGCCCGGAAGCAAGTGCGAAAAAGAGTGAAAGAGAAGCTGAAAGCAATACCTTGTTGGCTAACATATTGGCAAAGACTTGATGTTATTACTTAGGGAATGAAGAGAAAGAGCAGAGGGGGGGGAGAGCTGTATTTATTACCTGTACCCAGCAAGAGAAGAGGGGAGATTTGGGTATACCGCCACCACACTGATCGCACTGATTCATCACAACTCGCGCGCGGCCGAGTTGGAGTTGGACATAGGCTAGCAGTTCCCATACAAAGTCACCAACTTCAACTAGGCCGCGCTGGTAGAAGGCCAAGACTCGGCCGTTTCCCATAACCGTGTCGTCTGATACGCGGTGCAAGTAACTTAATACAGGGTTTAATATCTGCAGAGGGTAACATCTTGTACTCAAATATAATTAACTCTATATTCGATACCGGTAGTTTATATCACTCTGTGCGACATCGGAACTTGATCCTGTCAATCGCAAGAAATTGGATGGATTCCTTGCTCTGAGACATATTCAAGCCACTCGAGTCTTCTACCGATCAGGTTAAAATACCGAATCATCTGGGGTATGGCTGCACAAACCTATGCACGGGACTCTGCAGCAGGGCAAGGAAAGAGCCCTATTGAAATTGAAGAATTAGACCAACAATACCGTTAGTACAACTTGTATATTTGAGATGGCGTACGTACAAGTACTCTATGCTCGATTGTATGATTGTATGATTGTATGATTGTATGCTCTCATTTGTAACCGAGGCGGAAAGTTTTCCTTCAACAAAAGGCCCTACGGCGGAGGAATGGGTAGCCTTTTCAGGAGCATCATTATAATATTTCAGTGACTACACGTGAGGCCGAGTGGAAAGCGGATATCCAAGACGGTAATTCTCATACGATGTGGCCGGTTTTAACTTGGCCCATGGGTATATTATATCGCATTAGCACATATAACGTGGAGGGGCCAATTAATCTTCCAAACGAAGTCCCCTCCCCGGGCTGAAGTCATTGCAACTGAGTCCATAATTGCCAGAAAAAAGGAAGAAAAAAACGATCACGATTTGGTACATGAGTAACGTGGTTGTGCGTTGGTATCCCCCATACTCAGTCGAAGTCGGAAGAGGGGTAGACTTTAGCCACCCCTTGGCCAGTGCGGTTGGAGCCGATATAATTGTCCATTCAAAAGCAACAAGAGGGTTGAAGTGGAGCTTTCAGAATCCGAACCAGTGCTGTCCGGCGACAAAACACGGTATCGATATCGGTACGGACGGAATCTTTCTATGTTTCTTTTTCTCTCCCTCTTTTTCTAACCGGGGTACCGGCGGGCAGCGCCTCCGCTGCGAGTAAAGGCGTCGCTCAGCGCCTTCTTGTCTCTCCTCCTCCGTCTTCATCCGAGCCGACAGGAAATTCACAAAATCGCTATTCCTTTTGCCCGGCACGATGGCCAGAGTTCCCCTTGCGTCTTCTTGGGTGTTCCCGGTTGGATGCGAGTGATACTACGTGTTCATTAAGACAAGGTGTGCTGGTGTGGGGGCGGGGGTCGCCGCTAATACAAGCGATCAAAGTACCCCGTGCCGGTATGGCTTTCCGTCAAAAGAGTTGCTTCTGCTGAACCTCACTTGAGCTAATCAGTAGTATCAGTAGAGATGTCGTGAAGCATGTAAAGGGAAAAACCGAATTCCGGTATAAATAAATTAATCAGCGTAAGCGATTTCTAGTAAACAACAAGCCATTCTGCCCCCGCCTCAATATCTGCACTTTAGGCGAATCCCTCTCTATCGTTGTCTTGGGTGTGGAACACCAGAGCCCGGATTTCGATACTCTCTCTCAGCCTCGGATTCTCCGGAGACGTAGGATCCTTGAACGCGGTATGCGGTGTTACTTTGGACGTGTTAGCAACTACTCGAGTATGCAGTTCCAACGCTATTTTAGGTCTCACCTCTGGCTCTATCAGTCTTGGTGTCAAAACACTTTATTAGGATAACTTCGTCATTCTGCTGCCTCGACTTGTAATACCTTTATTCCATGTTCTTAGCAGCTCTGATCCGGGTACTAGTTTTAATAGTTGTGGGCTTACCATCTGTGCTCTGGATTATACAACACGCTGTAGGTTTCCCCAGTGTGGCCGGGGTATAGTAGGTCTGAAGCGATAAGGTCCTCTGGGTTAACCGAGCGGTAGTCTGCTACTGCAAGCGGGTGGTCTTCAATCGGCCCAGCCAGCGGCCTCCAAACACTGTGAATACAGTCAATATTATGACCTGAAGTGGAATACCCTAATGCACTGTGAAAGATTTACTTGATAATCTGCACGCGACCTTCCAGCAGTTTCTCTGCCTCATCGGGAAGGTGACGCTTCACTCTCCCGGCTCCAGCACTTGGAGCTCTGAAAATGTCAGCCCTGAATTGTGGAACAGGTATCAGGTGCACAAACTGGTCAACATGGACTCGCAACGCTGGTTGCCTCGCTCCCACCGGTCCACGACCGTCGCTTGGGTACTGCGGGATCCTCTTGCGTACAGTATGGTCGAAGATAAACACTCTGTCAGCACCCGTATGTTTTTTCAACAGCTCCTCAATTCTCGGATAATATTTCCTTTCAATTTCCTCATCCTCGTTGTTCCTAATGTGCTGAATTATCTCATCGGGTACAGCGTTGTGAATGAATTCGAAACCGCTCTTGTCCAACGAGAACAGCCTTTCATGACCTCGGACATCGGTGACCTCGTGAGGGTATGCTTCGTGCTCTACATTACTCGACTCGAACACTCCCGGGACAGTCACGCTGACGAAAGTGGGCTTTGCGGTGAAGCCAGGCTTCAGATACCAAAGGTTTGTTTGAACTGTATTCGATTTCTCGAGTTTTACGACTTCATCGTACTCGCTTCTTTTAGCGGTAGTGGTAGTAGTCATTTCGTGTACGGTGCGCTTGGCTGTCGGGTTGTTTGTTATGAACGTTAGGACACCCCTTCTTTAATTCCACGGGACGGCTTCAGAGGAACCAACCTTTATGAACCCATCCTGACATTTGCCTCCGAACCGAAGACGAAATGTATTTCAAATCTTCGGGGGAAGAACCACGGGGTGGCATAACGACTCGGTTTGGGTTAGGTTTTCTGGATATCGTAGCTGTTAGACGTTTATATTATCTTAGTCTGTCCCCCGAAACAAATAAATTGGTTAGAAAATCGTCTAGATTGGGCGGATGGGGAAATGTTGAAGTTCTTCATGCCTTGTCTGCCAAGTATGTTTTTCGTATTTTCCTGGTGTTAGTTTCCCCTCTAGGAATAAGGCGAACTTTATGAGGCTGCACAGGTATCCTGGTTTTGCTTCGCACCAGTGCTTGAAATGATCTGATTTCTCCGGGAAGAGTCGCATGGGTACCCAGGGTTGTCGACCGAAATGAAATTCGGGGATATTTTCTTGTGCCACAGGATCAATGGCCGATATTTCACTCCAGAAATGCTGACCACAGTCCCGTTTACTAGTACCACTGTTCATTAGACGAAAGAGGGGATAGGTGTGAAGGTGGAAGGCAGCATTATTAATCGCGTGGTTTCCAAGGTTGCGGGGCCGCCCCGCCGCTTTTCCAAGGATTAGAGATACATGTAGACGGTCGGGTTTCCTATAGAACGGGAGGGGGTCAGGCTTGATGCTTGTATCACTCTTCTGCGCCCGAAATATAAGCACCACGGCGTTCGCGAACTGTATTAGGGTCCGTAAGGTGGGGCAATTATGAACTTGAAGCCGAAGGATAGTATCAATATGGAAAATCGAGGTATTTCCAAGAGTCCCCCTATCCGATAAAAGTTGTCGGTTAGTAAACCGACTTCGGGAGGGTTCTTTTCCAGAGGTGTTTATCCAAGCACCAAAAAGTGGGGAAGCGGGCGCACAATAAATGCGGGGGATTAACGGAAGCCCGAGGAAACCAAGAATCGGGGCCAGTGATACCTATATAGCCTTTCAGGACAGGAATGAGCTGTGTCATCACACTCTTCCCCACTCAAAGAACCAAAGCAAAGCAAAGCACTTAGGATCGGGATGCGGTAGCATAACACCAATATCCAATCAACCGAATGGAAATTACTCGTATTATCTGTTGACCATCTTCATGTAACTACTAGGATTATGCCACCAGCAGCACAACATGTAACAATCTCCGCCCCCTCCGTACAGTACCCTCATCGAACCAAAATATCACGAAAGAAGCAATATCTGTAATGAAGGGCAACTTTATACCGGTATAATAAATATGCACATTCAGAAGTGCTGCACTTGAGAATATCCAAGACACCACTCATTCCCCTCCGACCGTCACCACTACGGAAGCCGTAACCCTAACCCCGCACCAGCATGTTCAAGGAAACCTACCGTATTTGGCTCCATAGGTTGGGTGAGGTTTGTACCCCGAATGGGGCTTGGCTCTCGAAGCGTCTGTCCCTCCAGCCGGGGCAGAATACTGGCCCCAGCACCGTATGATATCATACTTGGTAGTCGGGAGGTAATTTCTATCCCTATTTTTAACCTCACTCCTCATTCTGAAGCCTATAGAGATCACTTGTTTTGTAAATAATGGAGACTCGCATGGCGATGAAAGCAATCTCAAAAGCGGCATTACAGGAGTGGAATAGGAGCCTTGGTCTCCCATGTGCTGGTATCAGAAAGGAACCTTCCAACAGGACCAAAACCGGCAGTGTACAACGCCGTCACGACGAAACCCTGATAAAAGTAATGTCAAACTGAGAGGCTTTAGGTGAAAGTTATTAGGGAATAGGAGACAGAGCTTAAGGCATTTGAACTGAACCACTGTTCCCATAAATACCGACATCCTAACAGAGTGGGGGAAAACATCGTTATCTATGATTGTATCATCATGGGAACAGTCATGCTCATCGGTGTTCACGCTTTGATCTAAGTAAAACGAAGAGACGGTAATGATACCCTTTTCCAGGTCGGGAAATGGATCATGCTTGCTCCCAGAGTGTCCCTTGATCTTGTATCCCCATCATGGATTGATTGATCGTGGCACTCAGTAGGGATAATGTGAGGATAAATTAGAAGCTCTGAAAAATGGATATAAAGGGGCGAATTGGGCTAAAAGAGGTTCTCTTTTGTCGTTGTACTTGTAAAGTGGTGGAGGTGGAATTGATGGTATATTGTTTGAAACTAGTGAATGGTACTATAAAGTACTGTCGACAGCCAGAAGAGGCGCATCGTGTACTGTACTGTACAGTACTAGTGGTTGAACGAGTAGTGTAGTGCACTATTACTGTACAAGTCTGACCAAAACCGTGTCGGGTGAAGCTTGTATTCCGATGTACTAAGTTACGCACTTACGGGGTTAAGGTTATAGGTAAATACACATCCTCGGATCAGGTCGTTTGGAGGCTTTGTTCCTTTTGGTAATGTGGTGCTTATTATACAAGTACTGGGGCTCAATGGTTATGATTTTCGTTGATCCTATCGATGTATCTGACAACATGAGAACTGACAACATTAGAACCGGTACCGTAGACAAGAATCATTACAATTACCGTAGCAGGGTCGTCCGATCCCCTTACCCGAGGGTATCCACTTTGTCTGAATGGGGATACCTCCGGTCGGGATTTGATAAATTATTTTCAATTTTAACTTGGGATACACTAGAATTTCGAGCAACTGGGCTATGTTGTTCAAATTGCCGCTTCTGGTAAGGTTTGTATTATTATTTTCGCTTCTTTTGTCCTTCAGAGGATAGAACGGCCCAACTTAGACCTGTTCCAGAGAATGTAATTTCGGACTGCCTAACTTAGCACGCGGTTCAATTACTTGAGATTCCGCGGTGCGGTACAAGTATTAGTTTATTAGCCGGAGAAATCCGGGAGGGTATAGTATCTGGGGCGCCCCGAGCCCCTAATTAAGTAAGTTTGTCGAATTTTCCGGGATATGTTATTGTAATGATCTGGGTATATAATTTACCATGAGGCGGTAAAACTAACCCCGGTACTTGGCTTACTCGAGTACAAAGGAAGATTATACACACAGGATTTGGCGAAAGCATTGTGGCAAAGAAATCATGTAACGATGAAGTAAGCTGGACCTCGGTTTTACTTGACATCGTGTTGGCGGTTTTTGCGAGCTGGTGAACACATACTCGGTCAGTGTTCTGCGTTCTCACTCGTTCCGTACAACACAGCTCCTGATATTATTTCTAATTTTCTACCAGGATTTTTTGGTTTAAAATAGCTGGCGGTGTTGGCCACATTGCTTCCCCAGGCTGTGGAGAGTGCCCTGGCATATAATGTTCATTGTTTTAATGCCAGTAAGAAGATTGGGTTTTTGGGCAACAAATATCCAGGATCTGGGCGACACCAGAATCCAAGTAACACCCCAAAGTAACTTCAAAAGAACATCTCACTCCGTATCCCTGGGACTTTTTCCAGAATTCTCCCTCCACTATCAAATTCATCATCCCCCTACTTACTCTACTCGAGTACAGTACAGTACATGACCTCCCCATATCTAATGCAACTTCAGCCAAGCCCCACAATGAATAAATACCGACACCCTGGTTGGAGGCTCAAAATAAGCGCTCCAGGTGTGTACATCGCTACTATAGCTATAAAATACCTTCTGCTATCATACCTGTCGCAAAATGGGCTGAATCCTCTGCACGGGAGAGTGGTAAAGTAGGGTCCTTTTGGATCGCCCCAGCTTGCAAAGCTGCATATTTATGATTGTTCGGGCAAAACCGGACAAACCTGACTGGCGAATGCAAGGGTTTGATAGGACACCTACCAGTCAGAACAAGCAATTATGGTCCCGTCACCTCCGAGGAGGTTGCATGTTCGATATACCTGGCTCCCTTATTCTTGGTAAAAGCATGGAGCAGCAGTATCTGGTGTAGTACTCCACAAAGGTATCAATATAATTCGTCCGGTTCTGCGCATAGGCTCTGCAGGTCCCAATTGGCAAGAGATGAGTCCATAGCAGTCTACAGGTACTATTAAGGGCCCCGGGCGCGGTTCCCAGCGAGATAGGAGGAATATGCACCTTTCCGATCTTAGGGTCTTTGAAAATGGTCGTAGATAGGATCCGGTGAGGTTGGTGTTTGTGATGTCAACCGTTTTGTCTAAAGTCCAGCCGACTCATTGAGCAACTTTAAAATCGCAAATTGACGTTTGGTCTTGGAGAGGGTTTAGGATGTGGAGATATTTCCTCTGTATGTTAGGTTGGCCTGGAGTCGTAGATCACGCCAATTGCCGGAGCTTGTGGTATAAGGCGTGAAGTAAGGGGCGAGGGGGTGCGGTACATATACATGATGGACCTCTAAATTGAGCGAAGGGTGCCACATCGCCGAGTGTAAATACGTACATGTTACTCTCGCACGGGGGAGTTAACACTCTGGGGAAATATCCTATAGCGATCTATGGGATCACTGGAGCCACAGGAGCTGGAGCTAACCCCAGTCAGGGCATGAGAGTCCTTTCTATGGGGAAGGAGTTCTCAGGTTATTGGACTTTTGATGTCCCTGTTTGCGAGTTGGAGATAGTCATTGCATAATATTATATATAAATTCTTGACCTATGGAGAAGGCTACTGGAGATACGGGCTTCCGTTATAAGTTGGGTATGCAAGTTCATGTTGAGGATCAGATAACCTGGGTTTTAAAAGAGCCTAAATTCTTGCCCTACATAACGATACTAAGATCTTGTATGATAGATTGTCTATCCCCGCCGAAATCCAATCTCACTCCCTTCCAAGGATGGCAAGATTTATATAGCTTCTCGGATCTTACAGAATCGTAGCCTACTAATAAAAGTCTAGAAGGAATCGCCCTATTTCCAGCATTTGCGATGATCATGGTTAATTTCATTAACAGCTATTCTTGCTATCAGAAATTGCACGGAAAAGTGATCGATTGAGAATCGTTATCGCAGGGTTAGATCGTCGTTAGGTTTTTCCTGATGGTTAGCGATTGGTGGTTGGCTTTATTTATGTGGGGGAACGCCTTGTGTTAGGCCCGTAGGAGCACAACAAGGGCGAAACACCTTTGCAAGGTGTCCCAAATGTGGGGAAGGTTTAAGGACCCCGGACCGTGTCAGGGAAATCCTCAGAGCCCGCCCCCAGCTTGGGTAAGAATCCATAGGCGAAGGAGGTATAACAAGATCTCGGATGAGATAGAATTTCAGTTTGAGCACCAGAGCTTTGTTCAATGTTCACGGGCAAATGTGCCACAATGAAATCTAGCACATAAAGAACACAACCTTGCTGATTGATATGAGCTATTATTAGCTGGCTGGTGTGCTCGATGACATTTTTTTGAAGTCGTTTCAGCGGTGTTAGGCCGGACACTCGCCACAGCTGGTTCTGGTCGTGACTAGACCTTGTAGTGTGTTCATTATGTGATTAACTTAATAAATTTATCCTAGCGGTCCGAAATCAACCTGGCTTTCACTGCCTAAGCAAACATAATTATGGGAAAGCCCACCTTGCGTCTACCAATATATCTGATGACTGGATGGATAAAATAAATAAAATATCACCAACATAAATAACGCAGTCGATAGGATCATCGGCGCTCACTCGGGATAGATATTTGCGTCTTGCCCCACAACTACCCAAAACGCATCACAAGCTCCAAACAACAATTCCCCTATGTATGAGATCCTGTTGATCATTGGGGAGACTGTGATAACCGGTTGAATATCCCATATTCAAAAACTCCCAGGTTACCCGAGCAAGATCCTCTGCGAGAAGACGGGGAAATGTAACTACCCATTGGTGGGCTAGTACTCACGATTGGACCCGGAGAACTTCCCTATCACTAGTAGGAAGTACAGTACAAAGATCCTTGGGGAATGGTGAGAACAGTCATCGGTTCCTAGGTTGTGTGCAGGTATCATTGGCAACAAACATGGTGGGCAACCAATGGTTATTATTTTAACACCATAGCCAAATATGCCACTTCAACATTTGTTCTATCTATCGTAGTCCCAAGCCAAGGGCCTCCGATATCTCCAGGAGAAATTATGATTCATCGCTTAGCTCTTGCTCGAAGGCAGAGTTGGAACGGTAAGTTTAGGTAGCATACGACTCGATATGGTATGGTAGGAATTAGCACGGTACTTGTAACCTTCAGTAGACTCACTAGACGCCGTTAGATGGTCAGTGTAAAGGGCATGTTAATTCTTAATGGAGATGTAACAGGCGGGAAGGGTTTACCCATGGCGTATAGGGGTGGAAGATGAATCCTCCTGCATATATGCTCCTCATGTCTTTTGTCTGGTCGTCTGCTGATCCCTACAACTTGGCGTCCCGAAATCCGTTTGTTTTGAGGGAATTTAATTTGAGCAACACTTTCCGCAACATGGGCTCTTATAGCTATTGATGGTGTTACCTGGGACTAGGTTTTATTTTTTAAGATATTGTTTTTGCACTCTACGGCTCTAACTTACAATGCCGGATCTGCGAGATACGATCGGGTAGCATACCATATTATTTGAATATCGCTCGAAGGAAGCGTGAGAAGCCCTGTGAGAGATTACTCAGGAAATAATGTAGGAAGTTACAGAGTGCGCAGAACGATGTAATCCCTTTTCTTAGTCGTTATACCCCCTGGAGACTCCTCCCCGGATACCTAACTGAGACGCCCCCGCACCGGGGATTCTTATTGTTTCCTAGTGTTCCGAGTATCGTAGCGCAGGTTCGGTTGTAATTTCGTCGTATTAAAGCAGCCGTTTTGGTAGAAAATGTATTTTAGCAAAGTATCATAGAGCTAAAATACTTTCTAGCGTTCGAAGGGGGCCAGGCCGGCCAGCGGATGACCGGCGGGTACGCAGTCCGACCAAGCAAAGTCAAAGTAGAACTGGCCAGGGCGTTGTACGCCACCATTTTCAAAAGCATGCTGGCTTCCTGGATACCTGCAGGGGCCGACAGGCTTTAAACAAATGCCACCGTTTAGTGAATATTTTTGTTATTTTTTTTTTGGCAGATACCTTCAGATGCACTCTAACACCTACAGATATCTGAAGATGCTAGTAGATATCTGAAGATGCGCGAATATACATCCGGATATTCGCTGATATCCATGAAATATCTAAAGATACCTTCCGCCGTCTCAGCTCTGTGGTACAAGTAGAAATCAAAAGAGAAAGAAGTATTCCCCCGTTCCCCAGCTTTGAGAGTAATGTGGGCACTGGGCAATTTCCTATCACTCGATATATTCCTAAGGTGTCGATAAATCACTCACACATTAACAAATCCTATTCGGTCGTGATTTCATGCTATTTTCTTTGTCACATTGGTATCGGTACAAGCGTAAAATACCGGACCATTTTCCCCACAACCTCTCCTCCACCGCATCATTCTCCGAGCACTCCCCATCCTAATGATTCCGGATCGCGACGTGCTTCTCCTCTTCTTGATTGTGATTCCCAGGTTGGAAGCCCGCAGATATCTGCGAGATCCGGGGTCAGCTCTTATAGTATCTCATATTTCTTTTAGAGCAGAACAGCAACAACAAGGCCCAATATATACAGGTTTCTAAGTCCAGTGCAGCATCATTCCATTACAGCCTTCATTCACAAGCTGCTCATTCCTCGTCCAGGCGTGGGATCCACAAGCCACTCATTCCCGTCCCAGGAACGAAACCCATCAGCCACTCAATGCGTATAACACATTCCGGACAACAATCAGCAACCCGGCCAGGCCAGGCCAGATGAACCCCGGAAGCAGGACTGCGGCTGATAGTCCGGCCAGGACGGCGTCCGGAAAAGCCCAGGTAGGCCTGGTCATGCCCAAACCTGGCCGGCCTGGCCGCTCGCGAACTCTGTTTAAACTGGATGCCCTCTCCGGAATTCTGGATAGGTATCTGGGAGGTACAAACGGAGTTGGATTCGAAGAACACATCTGGAGGGTGCATGTCGAGTATAGGACAATATATTTGATTGAAGTATGGCAGCAGGTGTCACTGTTAGAACAGCGGTTCCACAGACATCTATTCCTACAGCCACGATAATATTTGTTACGAATGGGTAAATTCCGTGAAATTATCTCCGCAATCCAACCTCGGCCGACATAGGGGTTTCCTTTGTTCGGTTGTAGAATCCGAAAGCGCCAGAAATGGTAGATATTCCGAGGGCGCGATCACCCATTAAATCGACAGGGGATATCTCAGGACTGGTGACGGCGTTGCTGGCATTGCTTTCCCCTTTGTTCCGTGCACAACTCCAACACCTCAACCTCCCCTTTTCTCTTGGATTCACCAACACTTGCCTGCCCCCGACGTCTCCCGCGCCTTTGAAATGGTTCCCCCTCAGGTCTCCCGCCATGGCGCTATCATGCCATGGGATATCTCCGCTTCACATTGTCCTTAGTGCTCAAGGAAGGTATCATATGGTACGATTTCCCGAGTCGGTGCCCGAATCTGAGAAAAATTCTGTCTTGTTTCGCATTGATCTTGACTAGATGTGTATAGCCAATTTCGGAGAAGCCATCCTCTTGTCTTCCCCGCAGGTCCCACAGGTGAGTTATCCGGTGCGATCATAGGTGGGGGATCGGAGATTCATGAAACCGGGAGGTCAGTTTTTTCCTGTTATGATAGGTGGACCGGCTGAAAGAGCTCTTTGTATAACAGCTCGTGCTTAGCCTCAATTTGTCCTTCACTTTTTAGCCACATCTTCGTTATTCGTCACTTGGGTTCCCGATCGTCTGACAACCGAAAACTGAGACTTAACAACACCAACTGTGCAAAGAGATGCATGTAATAAGGATATGTGTACGGAGAGGATCAATGGGCCTTCACACCGCGATATACATGACACGAACATAGAGGAATCAAACCTATTCTAAACATTATATACTTCGGACGCCGGTAGGATGGCCTAGGGATGTGCACTTGTCGGGGTTGAAGGTTTCCTGGTGCCATCATAACCCACCAAGGCGACAAACTGGTTTTCGGAACAAAACCTGCTGGTGATATGGTTAGGCAACCGACTTGATTACCGCACCTAGGGAAAAGTCTGGAGAAATTCAGTTGGTGTAATCGATAATGCTAATGTTGGGAGCTGGCTGACCGGGCTTTACGGAAGCCTTTGCTGACATGACGTGAAGCTATCTCGGTGGGATTGCAGTATTATTATTTTTACTAAATACCGAAGCAATACCCGTCGGTGAACGTGAACCCCTAAGCGTTGGGGCCTGTTAGTATGGCATCATTGGAGTTGTATTGTAGAAAAGGTGTGCACTTGGCCCTAGGATACCAATACTTTTCTTCACCTCTATTCCCGCTTCAATAATTTACTTCTGGACTCTATAATTACCTGCTGGTTGGTCCGACCGTTCTTTCCTTGTTTTGTCTTATTTTCCTCTTGATCCTGAGGTTGCAAGGTCCTGCCTATACTCCTTTTTGGACAACTCCTTTCTTCACGAGATGTTGGCCCCGAGAGGGTTATCGGTGGTATGTGTGGTGGGGGCACATTTTTGTATTAGTGTTGCAGGATTGCCCCAGCTTGCACCCGTTCAACAAGCACCCGTGGATCCCCTAACCCCAGGTTCTGTTCAACCGCCTCTAACTCAGCAACCGCCGTCTGTTCCCGCTCAACAACCGGCGGCAGTCCAACCACCATCACCTGTCCCGCAATTTGGCGCAATTCAGCCCCCTGCTCCGGTTCAGCCGCCTGGCGCTGTTACCAGCCAGTCGCCACCGCTACCACTCCCAGAAGGAGAACCCACTCCGATTGCGGGGACACAACATCTCCCCGAGGCAGCATTATCAAACGTTTCCCCGCCTACCGTAGTGCAAGTAGTTTCGTCGCCGGGGACTATAGCAGAACTACCTGCTGGATCCACTCCTATATCGCTGCCGGTCTCACCCCTAGTCTCATCCCCGACCTCCGGTGCCGGGGGTGAACCAACTATGGCGCCAACAAAATCAGCCATATCAACTCCATCTGCAGGATTAGACTCACCGAATCCCAACTTGAAAGCCCAGCCAAGCCAAGCACCCTCCCATGCCCCTCCTCTAGGTCAAGCACCAGTACCGCAGCCCCCACCGGGAACATATAATGCCGAAGCATGCAATAACGTCGTGGAGCTATGTGATAAACAGTGGTCATCTATTGTGCATCTCGGAGCGCACGACTCTCCGTTTGTTCGGTCAAAGGAGAATGAGTTCAGTGTTAGTGGAAATCAATACTTTGATGTCAAGGTTCAATTGGACGCTGGCATTCGATTATTGCAGGGGCAAATCCATAACGAGGACGACAAGACTGTATTGTGCCATTCGAGTTGTAAGCTGTTTGACGGAGGTTTGTTAGAGAATTATCTAAAGAAGGTGCGGGAGTGGATGGACCAGCATACAAGCGAAGTTGTAACAATCCTCTTGGTAAACAATGCCAAAATCCCGGCAACGACAATCAAGGGGGCTTTCGACAAAGCTGATCTGACCCGTTTAACCTATACCCCCCCAACACAACCCCCACTCTTACCGACTGGCTGGCCAACGCTGCGCCAACTCATCACAGCTCAACGTACAGTTATAGCATTCACTAGCACTAGTGCAGATACCAAGAAGAATGTCCCATGGCTCTTGGGCGAATTCTCATACATCTTTGAGACCCCCTTTGAAGTCCGTGATCCGTCAAAGTTCACCTGCGCTGCACACCGTCCACGCAGCGTCGGTGGGCCAGACAAGCTCCAGCAGGCACTTCGAACCAGGATACCCTTCATGAATAGATTCCTCTATTCCAATATTTTCAGCAGTAAAGTTGGCAATTGGGTTAGTGGTGGGGAGGCATATAAGCCGAATGATATATACGTCGCGGTATTGAATGGCGACAAGATCGGTATTCTGGGCAATCTCAAGTAGGGCCTTGCTCAGCGCATGACGGAGTATAAGCGTGTCGGCGGATTTGTGCTGGTAGACTTTTTCAATGAGGTTGGCACCCCAGTCGGTTTATAATTAAGTCGTAGGAACTAATGAGGACCCAGGGATCGCCAATCGAGGTTGTCGACACACTGAATGGTGTTTCTAACCCTATTGACAGGAAGGATCCGCCACCGACGCCGGATCAGAGAGTAAAGGATGGAATTTTCGGGTAGTTGGTTAATGATGTTAACGGTGGTAAGGAGGACGCAGTTACGAATCGCTTGGCGACTGGAAGCACGAACTTGTTGAAGAAAATTAGGTTGAGGAGGTGATCGATACCTTGGCATGCCTGAGGTTGCTTATGTGTGCTGGTGTGGGGAATACATTATTGGACGTTTTTAGGTTGAATATGATGTTTTCATTCTCAATCTTTAGAAACGGGTGTTTGCTATTTGCGCAAAATCGCGAGTGCAAGAGACGTGAATATTGTAAGAAAATAAATTTATGGTAATAATAAGAGGCGAAGAAAGGTGAAGTCAGAAAACGTAGCCAAGATCGAAAGGGGAAGAAACCGCCTAAGTAAACTTCTCCTCGGCCATGATTGAAAGAAGGGCCTTATCCGCCTCGGCCCACTCCGTCTCAATAACCCCCACACGGCCTTGATCCCTCGGCCTAATCGAGCACTCAAATGGCAACGGCCGGGACAAAAACCCAGTCGTGAACGCCATCTCATCAACCAGGACCTCCGTCCCATCAGCCCTCATCTTCGGCCCAATATCGAACGCCCACAATATCCTTGAGATATTAATGTACAGCGAATTCTTAGCAATGTGCTTCCCAGTGCAAGCCCTAAGCCCATAGCCGAAAGCCACATGTCCGAGCTTCTCATCATCGTAGCGGTCGGGATTGAAGTCGTTCGGGTTCGGGTACAGCTCCGGGTCCATATGTATCCCCCAGGAATTCGCCACAACCCAGGAACCCTTTGGTATGCGATAGCCTAGGTACTCGTCATCCTCAGTTACCGCATGGTAGAATGCGTTTATAGCGACCGGGCGCCATCGCAGTGTCTCTTGGATGACCTTTTCAATGTACGGGAGGGAGTCCTTGTCCTGCCAGGTTGGCGATCGAGATTCACCGACAACCCGATCAAGTTCTTCCTGTGCGCGACGGGCGACGTGCGGGAATTTTAACATCGCTAGCATGAAGACTTCTAGAGCGATGGTGGTTGTGTCGCTGGCGGCTTCGTTTAGAATTCCAACTGCTCGGTTTAAGCTTGCTTTCCCCTCCTACAGATGAGGTATCAACTATCGCCGATGAGGGAGGTAAAAGCACGTACGGTCATATCCAACCTCTAAGTCCGACATCCCTTGCGAAAATGACGAATTCTTATACATCTTCGCCCAATTCCACCCCTTCCGCTCCAGGGCCTCATTTAGATTCTTAATGTGAAAGTTGGACTCGTACTCAAAGATCTTGGCGGAGATTCTCTTCCACTCGGCAAAGTACTTTGGGACGAGTTCGAGAATGGGGAACATGTCCACCCACCATTTCCCCACACGACCAGCCTCAGTGAAGTTCCGCATGATGGTGTCGACCGTCTGGACCTCCTCCTCGAGTCCAGTGACCAGGCGCTTGCCATATCCCAGGGAATGAACTAGTGAGGCGGAGTAGCGGTGGAATTGCCGGGCGAAGTCGTCTGGCTTTTTCAGGAGGGCATGGATGAGGTGCTTGCTTTCGAGGTCTTGCACCGGTTTGTACTTTTGGGACATGCGCGGGGATAACACTGTTGCTTGGAGCCGGCGGTGGGCGTTCCACATCTCTCCGCGCATAAGGAGAGTCCGGAATCCTGGGTGTGCTGGTCAGTGCGTGTAATGAATTTGGGGTACGGCAGGGACACTGGGATAGGCCAGTACGAGTACAGGAGCAAGGAAAGCCACACCCCCTGAAATGTACTTAGCGGAGACCACGAAACCCGGTCTATCGGAGTATATCCTCCACCGCTTATCCAGCAAATCCCGCGCGGCCTGGTACGTCCCGAGGACAATGACCATGTGAACACCCAATTGAAGCTTGAAGATTGGGCCGTACTTTTGGGACCATTCCTGCTGTTGGCGCCACTGGTATTTGGGTGCAATTTGGAAGAGGTTGCCGAAGATGGGGACTCCACGGGGGCCCGGGGGTAATGGAGGTTGTCGCCGTTTCCGCTTGAAAAGATAGGCGGCTATCATCACAGCAAGGAAGGATGTGAAGAGTGCCAGAGGCCTTATAGTGATGGGTGGGGGGGTGCGGCCTCCTGGATCCTCGGCTCCTGCAATGCACATTTTGTCGAAGGGGTAGAAGGCAAAGTTGACGAGGGAGCAAAATCTCCAGGGACGGCTGGGTGGCATGGTCCAGGAACCGGAATAGCAAGCCCCCCTTGAACCGGAATAGCAAGCCTCCATTAAACCGGAATCAGCTCGAGGTAAGTCAATAAGTCAAAGGCGAAGAATCAACCGTTCTGGCCCCCTGCTAAATACCCAAGCGACACGGATGGGATCCGATAGGATCTGATAGTTTGAGTAGGGACCATGGGAGCCCCGGAGGGGTCTCGAGGGTTTATATATTATATAATAATATTCGAGTACGAGTACAGTACAGTACAGCCTCACCCCGTCTTAATGGACCTCTATATATGGGAAACCTTGCGATTAAGAATGAACCCTCAGGGAATTTACGTCCGCAAATGGTCTTCGCGATAAGTGATCCCTTCCGAAACCTTGCTTTAACGAACAAAAATCCCGAACTCTTGGCGTTCGTTGTAAGGAGGTGTATGGTACGACCCCAAAACAAGGAATTAATCGAGATCCTCTCTCCCCTCATCACATCACTTTCACAAATCACAGCCAAGGCACTGATAGAGGCGAGACGCAGATAATATCCCACTCCTACTCCCATGCGCATCGTGTGGATGAGAAAACTGCCGGCAACGCAACAATTTATCCAGCTCCTCCGTCCCGACCACTGCCCCTCTCCCTCTTGGTTTCAACCTACGCCGGCTCACTACGGTACGTATCCCAGGTCAGGTTATGATACCAACTACCATAATACGATTCTCCCCTCCCAGTCCATAATTACTAGCACAGTCGCCCGAAAATGGTCCTTCGTGAAAGAGTTTCTCGCAACCCCGAGAAACGGTCCCTCCCTGCCACAAGCGCCGCTTGCGCAAATCCCACCGCCTTAGGCCCCCGTGATCCCCACAAGAGAGGGGCGCTATTTCGGTAAACATTTGTTGGGTGGCTACACGAGCACAGCGCGAATACACCAATTCCCCATTTCCCACCTTTCCCCCACCAATTACCATGTGCCAGATTGTCGCAGGAAGTTAGGGCAATCCAAGTTCGCCGGGGGTTGGGATGGAGAGAATGTTTCTCTGTTGCCCCATCGGTGCATTGAGTGCTTCTACACTTTTGAGAAGTGCAAAACGATGCCGGTAGATTGGTGGAGGGTGGGGGGGAGGTGTGTAGTTTAATAGCACCATCGTGATGGAGATTCAGAAGAATACCGGGATGTGAGGGCGCAGGGAGACGGCACCCTCAGCGAGGCTGGGCGCGGCGCGCGCACGTTCAGGACCACAGTATTCAAACGAATCTACACGCCAATTGTTGCCAAGCTTCGCCGTTCTGGCTGAGGGTCCCAGCGCTGAGCCCTCACGTGCTCGGACTCAAGGGGCCAACCCTGCAAAGCATTGTACGCGGACAAATTAACCACCCATACCACCAACACATCGAGTATTAACTCGCAATAAAAGAATTTCCATTACCTTTTGCTACCGTACTCAAGAACTAAGAATGGAAAAAGAAGCATGAAGCCGAAAAACCGACAAACATGAAGCCCGATTTCTACCCTACCAGCTGAACATTCCATACCACCTTAGTCGCCATCAGTGCCTCGGCTGTGATTTGTGAAAGTGATGAGGGGAGAGAAGCTCTCGATTAATTCTTAGTCTTGCGGTCGTACCATACACCTCCTAACGACGAACGCCAAGAGTTCGGGATTTTTGTTCGTCATAGCAAGGTTTCGGAAGGGATTACTTATCGCGAACTTGAAAGGGTGAGGCTGTCCTCGAATGTATATATAAACCCTCTAGACTCGCTCTAAAATCCCTCCAATATAATAATTGGATTAGCGAGCATGGGGAGAACAGGTGTCCTAGGAGTCTAAAATAAACTTGCATCGTCACTGTTATTCTTGCTCACAAATTTTCTTCTTCCGATAAGCTGACATGCGGATGCCACATATCATCACTGTGAGGATGAGATTAGATACTTAAACCCAGCATCGTGCCATGCTGCCTTGGAATATCCGAACAACCAACCACCAAACCTTTTGATTTGTCATACTGGTATACACAATGCGAGGACCGGGTTTTGGTTGGTTTGAAAAGTCCTAGATTATTCCGGGATCCTGTTTACTGACTGCGTGCTCTTAAATTTTGCAGCTCTTTCCACACTCCTTACCAACATATTTTACGGTTTGGTGGGTGGTTTGATTGGTGTCTTAGTGGGTAAAGGCTTCATAGCCCTGCTGGATTCTCGAGCTCATGCCCCGAGCACCAAGCAAGCCGGCAATGAACCCCAGGTCAGCATATTCGATGATTTCCACGACTCTGCTAAAGATGATGATGACCTACGTGCAAAAGTCTCGGAGTTGGTCTCCAAGTGCCTACTTCTAAAACTCATGACTGGTATGAACCTCCGTGAGCTAGTTGATGAGTAGCTTAGCTCTGATTGCATTGGGAACTCCTCCCTTCTTGGAATGATGGTAGTGGTTGCTATGGCAATTGATCTGATATATCTGTTATCCTTCAATGTAGTACCTTAGGGCCTGTTTGGCGGGAACGGAAAGCAGGTCGACCGTTCCGTTCACACATATAAAACGACCGTTTCGAAATGTAAGGACGACCATTTTTGTATGGGGAACGGTCGCAAACTGAACGGAACGGTCGTTGCCAAACAGGCCCTTAGAGAGAATTTAATCTTAAGTGTATTTTCTTATCTTTACGGCGTTCAAGTCGCAGTTGCTCATAATCATAAATTTCTATTATATTTTAGCCATTTTCTCTTTGTCTGTTGACAAGGGCTGATGGCGTTTTATTTATCATATTCCCTGATTCATCTACGAGCATATTTGTAAAAGTAGGCCATGGGAATCCTCGGTGAAGTGGCACCCTCAGCGAGGCGGGGCGAGACGTGGCTGCAAAAGCTCTTTGATTTTAACCACAGTAGCAAGCCATGCCATGCTGCGCCTCGCTGAGGGTTCGCGTGGTGTAACCTGCAATCACTAAAATAATTCGAATAAATAGACTAGGTGCTATGTGCTTGTACTGCACAAGAATAAGAAACTGCTAGCCGGAACAAATAAGAATATATTTAACAAACCCGAAATAGCTGTTGTACAACTTCTTGCCTGACTTTGTATTATAATCTAAAACTTTCTCCAAAAAAGGCAAAAAGTGCACCGGGAGACACTATTTCCAATAGAAATAGCAGAAATAATACAGGACCCTGGAAGAAGAGCTGGCTCTAATGTCCTAGTACATAACCCAATTGTTTAAGTTCTCATCGTAGTGCCAAAACAATAGGATCAAACAAGTATATCCCTGATATGATGAATAGGGAATCCTAATTGGTAGTAGGTGGGTATAGTTGGGAAATGGAAGGCGTAAGATTATTAACCAGAATGTTAAGGTTTTCCTATTTTGAGGGGTTATCGCTATAGTGGTGTGTTTCTCTTCACATATTTAAGCTGAAACAAACCAGTCAAGGACTAGTTGAACGGAACCACTCTCTCTTCCCCGCATATTTTTTTTCTCCATTCACTACCAAATACCTGCTGCCTACATTCGCTATCATAGTATAATGTACCTATCGGAGCACCCATGCTTAACTAGGAGGACAATTTTTGAGCACTTCTTGCCTGCTGCCTGTACAGTACACCAGAGCTGTAGCCTCCTCCCATAATGTAGAGATAAAGTGTTATAAATATGCATAAAAGGTTTTTAATAGCCCTGTTAAACAAAAATAGCGCATTTTGGATGGTGTTAGATGAGTTAGCCACCTGAAGAAAGGTGTTAACATGCTATGTTACCAAGGAATCCTGGGTGAGTGATATACCATGATTTTATTTGGACCAAAGTCTATCAAATAAAGAGGAAAAGGTTTGTCTACTCAGCTACAGATTTAAGCATTGAACACACTAGCAACTGGGGACATTCAAGTTATAGTATGTCACTCGGTATTTGGCTTACTTTCATACTGGGGGGAATTTTGATTGTCCAGCACCATATAACAAACCTGAGCGGACGACAAACAGGGATATTTGGTGGGAAAAGGGAAGTAGTCAAAGTAGGATAACCAAAATTGGTTCCCGTGAGCCTCTAGTCACTATAGTCCACTTTTATTGTTGGGAGAGTTAAGACCAAAGTCTATTGGTATTTATAACTCTCTACTTCTAGACATGACGTACTTGTTAATTTAGATACCAGCTTTAATACAATACCTTTTAGGAGAATCAAGGGGTGTTCCAAAAGAGGAGGCAATTCTTAGCTAGGAGACAGGAGTAGGTTTGCAAATTCGGCTGGCCTCATGGTTTTGGGTTTTTGGGTATGGTGTTTTTCTTGTATCACAAGTCTTGCGTTATTTTCACTCGGGTTCAGTTACGTTCAACCTACTGTGGCAGGAATTCATAAAAAATAAAAAAAAGTCCACATCCCTCTTTGACACCCTCCGGTATCCATATTGCAATCTTGAAATCCTCCCGTAAGTCATCCCCACCCCCATATCCCCACCCCGCATATCAACCTCTACTCAAGCATGCTCCACCCCCGCTAACGCGGCCACGCTCCATAGGGCAATGAAGCCACAGCCATTTCTGTCTCTCCACGAACATACTGTGAGTCCTGCAAACCCGCAACCCCGCGACGCTTGACTCAGGAACTTCAATCTGTTCAGCATTCCTAACGTGCCAGGCCATCGGCTGGGCCAAGGCGGGCCACTGCGAGGAATGGCCTAGGCCGATATAGGCCGAATTCCATCAGCCTGCGGAAGCCTATCAGGCCTAGTGGACTCCTAAAGGCCGGACCCTTGACATTGAAAAGCTGTTGTCATGGAAACCATCGGGTCGAATTTAGAAAAAGTTTCCACACGCTTCGCATTTGGCCCTCATCACCTACTGCCCCTCCCCCGGGGAACCCGCAAGAGGTTTAGATTTGGTTCACTGACGAGAATGTGTATGACTACCTATAATTTGCCAGGGTTTTTAACTCGTCCTTCCCACTAGAAATTTCCTTTGGCCTGGCCTACCTGGCCCGTTGGGAACACTAAATCTGTTGAAGCAATTGCCCCATCTTCGTAGCTATCTCCTCGTCCACTTTCTCCAGGACTTCCTCAACGGCCAGCTTAGCACGGAGCTTAGCGATCTCGTTCGGTTGTAAGATGGGGGGGATGGGAGGGAGTGGCTTGTAGCGGCCGTTGATTGCGACAATGATCGCGGCACCAAACCCAGCGATAAGTGTTGCAAAAGGGTAGGAAACTTTAGAAATGAATGCTGAAGAAGATGGGATGTCAATATTAGCAATCGGATAACCTGGAGCACCTAAATATCTCGAAGAAACCCCAGATTACCAACCACATTGCACTAATTGCCAACCAAATTATTTCAATTACCAACCGCATTACCTCCATTGCAGACCGAATAAAGAGAAACATGATGGCGGGTAGTGAGAGGTGGTTAGAGGTGGTGCGAGGTGGTGACAGTATTCTCAGCCGTCCGGGGCCCCAGTCGGGCTCGGCGGGGGGACTGCCAAGACCCCCGGACAAGACGGGACTGCGAACTGTAGTCTGTCCTCGTCCTCAACCTCCCAGGACGGCCATCATTAGGGAGGACGACAAGCCCCGCAGTCTGAGACAACTTCAGCTAGGGGACGGTAGGGGATGGCAGGAGACAACGGGGGACAACGGGGGACGGCAGGTGACCGTGACGATAGGGGATGACTGGGGACAACGGAGGACAACGGAAGACGAATGGGGACGACCGGGGACTATGGGTGCTAGCCAGGTACTACCAAATCCACGCCGTATACCCACACCCTCTAAGAACAATGCTAAGGTCCCCAAATGATATAGCAATATGATAGAGGTAGGCGGGGAAAGATAAATAGAAGAATGGCCTTGCTCTAAGGTAGAAATATGAGAGCAGAATCTACCAGATACCGCAACATCGAACCCTTTAATCTCAATTACCTTAACGCATTCTGTTGCGCACTCTTTAGTATTGAATCTCCATTGCTGTTTCTATGTCACAGGAGGATGAAGGGACAGTATCACAAGATACAATCGGGGATTTTGATATTGATGTGGTTTCTGGACTTGCGAATAGTGCGTGTCTTACAACCATTTTAGCACATCCAATTAAGGGTGGTCTGGGAAGTAGTTTGGATAGTGCACTAAGTAGAGCTCCAAATGGACTTCCGACGCCACTGTCGGAAGTAATCAAGGGGAGGATGGGTATGAGGGAGGTCTCAAAGAAGAATATATGAATATGTTAGGCATATAGAAAATGCACAGACCTCTCGGTAGGGTAACTGCGCACAGACCCTCATTTATCGGAGCCTAACACCCCCCTCCGGCCCCGTTCTGGGGCCCGCACGTCCTTAGCGAGATTTCGAAGAGTTGCGTCCCATGACTATAATGTCACTTCAATGAAGCCCACTTCATAACACCATATACGTCGCTGCCGTCCGTCCGACCGGAAGCTGTTCACAGGATATATAAGAGGGCACCTCTGGGTAAAAAAAAAAAAAAAAAAAAAAAAAAAAAAAAAAAAAAATGGGTACCTCTGAGAAGTGGAACGGAGGAAATCCGTCGGAGGCGCATTGAGTTACTAGGCTTCAAAGTTAGGCACCCTGACTACGGGCCGAAAGTAACGGGACGTTTTCGGTTCGAGAATCCGCAACTACTCCTACAGAGCCCCGGAGGCCATAGGAGATAGATATGACACCAATACCTATCTGAAGGCCGCTGTATGTTGGTTGGTCCTGGAAACAGGATCCCTCGAGAGGTGATTCTCTTTGAGGCGAGGCGGACCGAGGGGAAGCTGCTCAGACTCAGAAGACCTAATAGGCGGTAGACTATGAGTGTTGGCACACCGTCTATGCAGCCTGCATTATGCATAGGTACCCGACGCATACGCTGGCCACTATGTGAAATCGGAAGAGACTACTGGGACGATAGTCAAGACGACTGAAGTCTCAGACAGGAGTCTACTCGTCCCGATAAATCGAAGACCGGTCATTCGAGGATAATCACGCATCCTACGATTAGACGGAAAAGAGTTTATGAGAACGAAGATGGTGTGTGAGAATTCAGGGTCAAACAGTGTTCGCACTTATCAAGACCACGAGACGTTAGCGTACAATCTTGGATAGATACTTAGTTATAGGAGGATTAGATGTAGTCCGCGAACTGTTAGGCATAAAGAAAATGCACAGACCTCTCGGTAGGGTAACTGCGCACAGACCCTCATTTATCGAGAGCCTAACACCCCCCTCCGGCCCCGTTCTGGGACCCGCACGTCCTTAGCGAGATTTCGAAGAGTTGCGTCCTATGACTAAAATGTCATTCCAATGAAGCCCACTTCATAACACCATATACGTCACTGCCGTCCGTCCGACCGGAAGCTGTTCGCAGGATATATAAGAGGGCACCTCTGGGTACCTCTGAGAAGTGGAACGGAGGAAATCCGTCGTAGGCGCATTCAGTTATTAGGCTTAAAAGTTGGGCATCCTAACTATGGGCCGAAAGTGACGGGACGTTTTCGGTTCGGAAATCCGCAACTGCTCCTACAGTGCCCCAGAGGCCATAGGGGTTAAGATATGACACCAATACCTATCTGAAGGCCGCTGTATGTTGGTTGGTCCTGGAGACGGGATCCCTCGAGAGGTGATTCTCTTTGAGGCGAGGCGGACCGAGGGGAAGCTGCTCAGACTCAGAAGACCTAATAGGCGGTAGACTTAAGAGTGTTGGCACACCGTCTACGCGACCTGCATTATGCATAGGTACCCGACACATACGTTGGCCACTATGTGAAATCGGAAGAGACTACTGGAACGATAGTCAAGACGACTGAAGTTTCAGACAGAAGTCTACTCGTCTCTATAAATCGAAGACCGGTCATTCGAGGATAATGTCGCATCCTACGACTAGACGGAAAAAGAATTTATGAGAACGAAGATGGTGTGTGAAAGTTCAGGGTCAAACAGTGTTCGCACTTGTTAAGACTATGAGACGTTAGCGTACAACCTTGGATAGGTACTTAGTTATAGGAGGATTAGATGTAGTCCGCGAACACTCAGACGCGGGATATAAATATCGAAGTGCCTCCCAAGCTTTTAGACATCATCAAGCAACGGAGAAGAGACCTTAACAATATAACATTGTTTTACCTACGAATCTTTATAAAATTATTTCCCTTATTTGATTAAGCGAGTTCTTATTAGTCATAACGAAAAGAACGACCCCGAGCCTTCCTAGACAAATCTCCGTCTATTACGAAAGATTCAGGCCTAAGTCTTCTCGACGATAAATCAGAGTCGGCTTCCGCCTAACACGAACACTCAGACGCGGGATATAAATATCGAAGTGCCTCCCAAGCTTTTAGATATCAACAAGCAACGGAGAAGAGACCTTAACAATATAACATTGTTTTATCTACGAATCTTTATAAAATTATTTCCCTTATCGATTAAGCGAGTTCTTAGTAGTCATAAACGAAAAGAACAATTCCGAGCCTTCCTAGACAAATCTCCGTCTATTACGAAAGATTCAGGCCTAAGTCTTCTCGACAGTTATTCAGAGTCGGCTTCCGCCTAACAGAATAGAACGGATGAGTTCAATTTAAACGCAAATATCTTATATATCAATTGTAGTTCTATTGATTTCCATATACATTCTAAGCATAACCATTTGTCACGATTCTAATCTGACATAGTAAGTTTCTTTTGTTATGAAATTGATTTATGAGTTTCCTTTGTTACGTAGTTTGATTTACGTAGTTTGTTTTATGATTTACTTTCACGCACATGACCTATACAGAAACATGTGACTATAGAGGAAGCTATACAACGAGGTTGACTGCAAGGCAGACTCATTGGGGTTTTATTTGTTATGTTTCACGCACGCAACTTATTTAGAAGTCACGGGGCTGCATAAGGAGGCTATGTACCGAGGCTGTGCGCAAGGCAGACTCGTTAGGTTTATGTTATGTTTTATGTTATGTTTCATGCACATGATCTATTCAGAGGTCATGGGATTGTGCAAGGGGGCTGTACAAGGCAGACTGGCAAGGCAGACTGCCCATGGATTGATTTGTAAGTGGGTTGAGGGAAGGACTATATAAGGAGACCTTAGGGGTGAGTTAGTTAGTCACGCTCCGCGCCCTTCATTTTCCTGCCACATAGTTTTACAACACCACGTTCAACTATCGTGAGCCCCTTCTCTCCTCCGCCCCCCTGGGGGTCCCCCCCCTTCGCCCCTCTGCCCCCAAGATGGCTTTTTGCCTAGGAGCATGGGCATCCTCTTTATCCTCTCCTGCCTTCGCTTTGCTTGTCTCTTGTCCGCCTGATGGGGGAGTTATCTGGGCTCGCCCAGTAGTCCCATCTCGCATATGGGGCCTCGCTTAGCTGTTGGCATGGTCGGCTTTCTTCTCTTCGTTTCCGTTTGGCACCGGCAGTGGTGGACGTTCTCCTCTCCACCTTGCAGGATCCCCGAGGGGGAACGCCTCGGCTAGTAACTTCGGGGTCTGTCTTCTGGTGAGGACTGACCATACCCTCCTAGTCGTCTCGGTTCAAGCAGCGGTCGCCTTCCTCTCCTCGCCCTTCCCCTACCTTATCCCGCCGGTGGGATCCCTTCCACTAAGTGACGCTATCTCTCGGAGAACAAGGGACCACATGAGAGACGCGGTAAAACGGCATCGGTTCGGTTATCACGGTCGGGTTTTTCTGGGGCCTCTGGCCCTTCCTCCTCCTCTTCGTCGGTCGCGTCGGCTAGCACCCTACTTCCTTCTCTCCTTGGCTGGCACCCTACTGCTTGGCTGGTACCCTACTGCTTCCATCGTAAGCTGGCACCTCACTGCTCCCGGCTGGCATGCTACTGCTTCTATCGTAAGCTGGCACCTTACTGCTACCTTGATTTTACGAGTTGGGGGTGGCCTTGGTCCCTCTGTCCCGTCTACCTCTCTGGGGGTCTCAGCCCTGGCCCCTTCCTCTGGTCAGTATTGCACTGCCTCAGGCCGGTCGGATCTCTCCTTTTGCAAAACCTTTCCCATGGGTGGGGACCTTGCCACTTATCGGTGCACCTGCCTCCACTTTGGGGCCCGACTAGAGTTAGCCTTCTGGTGGACAGGTATTGCTTTGGGCTTGCCTGGGGGGTTGGACTTGGACTCTCTTTTGTGCCTTCGGGCTGAGATTTCCGGGGGGATTTTTCCTTGGACTTCCTGCTTGTCTTGTTTTGGGTTTCTCTTAGATCTGAGTTCGCTTGGGCTGTAAGGATAGGCTTGATTCAGGGTGAGATGTGCGGTTGGCTCCATACCAGAGGGGCTTGGGGTTCTTGGTTTTTGCCTCAGACGGAGGAGGGATGCGTGCATTTTGGGTTTTGTTTCCGCCATAGCTAGCGCTGCATGCGAGTTCTTGTACCTTACCAAAACAATGAATATATGATATAAAAAAAAAAAATAAAAAAAAAAAAAGGACGAGTTAGTTAGTCACGCTCCGCGCCCTCCATTTTCCTGCCACATAGTTTTACAACACCACCCTCAACTATCGTGAGCCCCTCCCTTCCTCCGCCTACCACCTGGGGTTCCCCCCTCAGCTACTCTGCCCCCGTGATAGCTTTTTGCTTAGGGGCATGGGCATCTTTTTCTCCCCCTCTCCCGCCATCGCTTTGCTTGTCTCTTGTCTGCTTGATGGGGAAGTTATCTGGGCTCACCCAGTAGTCCCGTCTCGCTTATAGGGCCTTGCTTAGCTGTTGGCACAGTCGGCTTTCTTCTCTTCGTTTCCGTTCGGCACTGGCGGTGGTGGATGTCCTCTTCCCTACTTTGCACGATCCCCGAGGGGTAACACCTCGGCTAGTAACTTCGGGGACTGTCCTTTGGTGTGGACTGACCATACCCTCCTAGTCGTTCGGTTCAAGCTGCGGTCGCCTTTGTTAGGCAGTAGCCGAGTTCAATCTTATAGGTTGGACTAGGGCCTGAATCTTAAGATCGGAGATTGTCTAGGAAGACTCGTAAAGTAATAAAGAATAAAAGAGTAAAGATTCGTAATTATAAACTTATTATATTGTTAAGGTCTCTTCTCCGTTGCTTGATTCCCTCTAACTAACCCAGAGACCATAAACCTATTTATACTAATCTACCAGTACTTAGTATTCCTATACTAACTTGTGCTGAGGGGCTTTTAACTTTAGTTTCTAGTAAGTGCGAACAGTGTTGGACCACGAAAGTATTACCGAAGACGGAGCCGAAGATCCTGTCAAGAATATATTTACTTAGCAGTAAATCAGAAGGGCACGGCATGCTAATGAGCAAAAATCTTTTTTGTGTGTAAATAGGTAGGGAAGCGCGGACACTGGTGAATAGCAAGCTGGCTCTTCTGCGGGAGGCGGTATCGCTTTATATCACTGGGTGGTGTTTTGTCTACCTTGATGGAGACTCATCAGCGCACTGAGAAAGGGGAGGGAAACTCACCTTTCTTCCATGGTGGACAGTCTTTTGGTGGACCCCCAAGGGGTTCACGCGAAACGTACAGTCCCATCCCAACACCCCGACCGAGTCGGAAGAGGGCTGTGGGGTGGCTGTAGCCCCCCACGCACCTCAAATGAATTTCGCACCAGGGGTCACCAATAGGAGTTCTTTTCCGCGGTCACCTCGGGGAGGCGATCCACCGTTTAGTTTACCCATATTTTTCGGGTGAAACCTGACGTGGCGACTTTCTCTCGATCTCGAGAAAGAGTCTATGTGAAGGGATCTTTTCCATAAGCGAGGTTGGCGACCATGCGATATGTCTTCTCGTATGGTTCCTATTCGTACGGAAGAAATATCCTGCGGGCGAACCGGACTTCCGAAGATGGAAGGATAGGGAAAGGTTTTTCACGTAACGCCAAAAACCATTGCACCTGTTTTTCCCTAACAGTCAACTGCGATTTGAACCGTAGCGACCAGTTCAAACTTGGAAATCTGTCCCGTGGCAAAAGTGCCAGGTGAGAGGCCAAAAACATGATTCGTCTTTTTCGAGACGAAGACATGTTGGACGGTAGGGGGGTGACCTATCGGTCACTGTCCTGTGTCCGAGATGTTTTTACCCTGTAAAATGCCAGATAGCCTGAACCACAATGAGGCGAACCTATCAATTGATCTGGCCCGTAATTCCCCATCAGTGCTCAACCCCTCCTGGGATCATCAAGGGAGTCGGCCGTAGCATGCTTTTCCCACTCCTCCTATCACTGAGGTATCATCGTATCAAGAGTAATTACGCGTAACCGACCGACCGTTTTGGGTCAGGGTTAGTGCTAGTAGGTTAGGATTAGGGGAGGGGTGTGGGTATCACTCTGTGGCCCTCCGCTTTCTCTTTGTCTTCAACCAATGGCCTATGCCCAGTCCATGACATCATAGTCATCTAAGCGGCCCTCTTCATCCGAGTTGTCAGAATCCCCTGCAACTTCAACAAGACCACGTTCATGGAAATCCTGGAGCGTAATCGCGTTGTAAATATCAGCATTAAACTTATTGTTTATTTCCCCGAGGCTTTTATGTCTACAGAGTGACAAACGTATGGAGCGTACCTGTTCGATGGGGGTGTCATCCCTATCTAAACCGGCGTCCATTGCTGAGAATACATTACAGAGGTCTATGTGTTGCCATACGTCATTATACGTGGATTTAAGCCAGAAGGTGTCTCCTCCTGATTCCTCAGGGGCGTCTTCGTACCTTGTACGCCATCTGTTCTTAGCTTAGCATTTAATCCATGTGAATAATAAGCGTGCCGGGTATCCGTGCTTGAGGTAGATGTCTCTTACGTATCTAATCTCCCCATCGTACACATTTCTGGTACTACAGAGTCGGGCGATCTGGCTTATCTCCCGGCAAAAAGTGGCCCTTTTAACCATGATACGGCGGTAGGAGATAAATGGCAATCTTTCATAGCTGTTCAGTGGCTTGCGATACGGTCGGTACCTGCAGTATCTTTGGGCCGCCTCAATGGTGAGGTCAAGAAAGTGGTTAGTTTTCTCTTCCACTGACCAGTTAAGGGAGAGGCCGTCGGCTTTGACGACGGCAAGCTGTTTCAACGCATCAACATTAGTAGGAGCGTTAACCAAGACAAATACATCATCGATGTACCTCTTATAAAGCGGGAAGTGACCCACGAAGTCATTTCCAAAGTAACTCATATATAGATTAGCAACATCAGGTGCCGATGGAATACCCATAGTGAGTCTTTTCTTTTGGTGAAAAAGTCTTGTCTAGTAGTGGAATACCAGCCAGTTGTCCGACCAGTGTACTAACCTGATAACAAGGCAGCGGAGGGTGAAATGTGTGCTGTCAGGATCTACCGTATGACCCAAGATGGAGTATGCCTTTTCTTTGGGGATATTGGGGTACATGGCAGAGTTAGGGTTAGGCACACTACGCTGAGCGTGACATGCAGTTTTCGCTAGGCGAACAGGAGGAAGAGGAGATGATAAAGTTTTATTGAAAATGAACTATATGTGTGTGCGCCAGGTTAGATCGAAAAAGAAGTTAGAAACATGAGTGATATTTCATGATTCTCTATATACATGTTCAGATACTGATCCCTGTTTTGGCATTCAGCCTTGTCCTGTGACTGCTCAAACCTTTTCCTACCTTTCTTTTACCTTTGCTTTGCTATCCCATGCAATATTGGGGCATTCGCAGGAACTTTGAATTTATTCTATGAACATACTCAGGGTCAGAAAGTCCCAATGGTAACACAAGATGTTGTAGCAACACCACACCAAAATGAAATCAAGATATATTAATTTTTAGCTTTAGATTTTTTTTTTCTATAATTAAGATCAGCTTGATTCAAATAATTGAAATAACTTTATCCCATTTTAATTAATTGAAAATTGAAAAAGCTGTTGTGGATTGAAAATTGTGCCACCTCCTTGTTGTTGTGGCTAAAATGTATTGTACATCTCATACTTTTTACAGTGAAAAAAAACTATTTCCTAGCAAATGTTACAATTAAGTGTACATCTCAGCATGAGAACAGCCACCACACTTTTTTTTTACATTTTTTACTTTCCAATTTCTTACAGTACTCCATACTTAAAAATTAGCCATTCCAGTTTTACAAAATACAATATTGAAAAAGACTAGTAATTATTATAAGATAGTAAAAAAGAGTGTATTGAGAAAAATGTATATGATAATGAAAATAGGTTAGAGAGTAAAATTAGTTATAATAAGAAAGTTTTATATGATGGTAGCAATGTATAGCATAGGAAAAATATGTATAGTAATGAAAATGTATAAAATAGTAAAAATATGTATATGAACAGAAATGTAAGTAATGTTGAAAATGTGGTCAATAGTAATAATGTATATAGGAAGAAAAAGGTTAGAGATTTGAAAAATGTAAGTAATCGTAAAATATACTTATAGTGATGTAGTAGAAGGGAATTGATAAGTAAATCTTTTTCAAAGTGGAGAATCATGGTTGTTTTAGCTACTATGCTTGTTTTTAAGGTTTGTAGTAGATTTTTTAGAACAAGGTGAAGGACTAGCTTAGTAACAAAAGTGGGAGGCCATAAGTGTAACGAGACTCCACTGATTACTATTACAAGTAGCCAAACCTACACCCATACCGGAGTCAAGAGACTACCGCGGTAGGGCTGGCGGTAGACTTAGGTCTACCAGGTGGAGGTACCGGTGGTTAGGTACCTCAGTCGGGCATGCTAGGCCATACCAAAGGTACATAGGTCCTAGTAATGGTTGGGGGTTACCCTACTCTGTAGGGTAACCCAAGTAGTCAATTTGGGAGTTACCCTGAATTACTCGACGGAGAGTCCAGGTAAAGTTACCCTACTCTGTAGGGTAACTCGGGGTACAGTTACCCTACCTTCGGACTAGAGTTACCCTGCCTTGGGCCAAGGGTTACCCTGCTATGGAGCCAAGTTACCCTACCTTGAAAGTAACTTGTTATGCAGGACTTCGGGGGAAGTTACTAGATTGTTTGTCACGCGAAACTACATAGGGTGTTCGAATCTCAGGTTGTGCGGATCACTCCTGCACAACTAGTTGAGCTCCGAACAAGCTGTAACTTGGAGGTGTGGTGGCTAACACCCCCCTCCGGCCCAGTTATAAGTCCCTGGCGTCATGGGCTACAGCCTGAAGAGTTGCTGTAAGTCTAGCAAAAGTCTCCCAGTGGAGATGCTTCCATAACACCGTATACGTCACTGCCGTCCGTCCGACCGGAAGCTGTCCGCAGGATATATGAGGGGACAGAGGAGAACCTGGAGAATAGCCTCTAGGTGGTTTCGTGTAAAACGGACCAGAACTGACGGAGTAATACCACTTTGAAGTTAAGAGTAGTATGTGAGGTTACCGGAGGCCAGTAGGCGAGGTAACCGAAGTCCGTTGCCCCGAAAGTGTAATAGTATTGGAGAATCGTTAAGGACTCTAAGACACTAGTCTAAGGTCACGATAAGACTTACTTCTAGGAGGGTTGACTGTGGGTAGCGCCTATTGGTAGTCAACCTCCGAAGGGGTCTATCGGGGGAGCTACGTGGCTATCATCCGGAATGATATAGAAATGAGTAGAACCGGATAGATGTTCAGGGGCTGCGAATGCTTGTAGAAGACTAAGTGTATATGGGTAGAGAGTTCCATAGTTGGTATAGTATCCGCACGGGCATGAAAGCTCGCCACTGGCATGACCACGATATGAAGAGTTTTTACTCCTGCGGTTGCATTGGAGATGCAGCGGCTAAAACACTTCTATCGGGCAGATGTTAGAACACCACCGAGTGGTCTAGTTCGCTACGGAGGATCGTTGGTCCGACCCGTAGAGGTTGGCTGGACAGCCCACAGGAGTTGGGTGCTCGCGAACGCAGAGTAGTGATGGGGAGTAACTGGCAGCATACCAAACCTACTTAAGTATATGCGAGTTCTCCTCTACTCTGGCAATCAACTACCTCTTGAGACCAGGACTTAATTGAGTAAAGCTGTGGCTTAACGATATTAAGTTTTACCGTTTATTTTTTCAACGCTCTGCTGTTGATTACCTTTATCTTTATTTCTGAAAGAATACTTCGGTGCGGTCGCATCCTCGGGATCCATCTTCCCAGAGGGAGCCCCCGTTACAGTATATCGTTAAGCGAAGACCTCGCTTAACTCTACCTACTCTTGAGAATTGTTGGTATTGACCTCCTTGAATTGACATAGTTTGAGTACGAGTCGCTGGTCTGGTACCAGAAGCATCGGGTGGAAATTACTATGTCAAACCAAGCCGGTCACTTCGATCCTGCCGCGGCGGCAGCCCACCAATGGCATATGCGGCGTGAAGTATTTGCGGATGCCAAAGGACTTGGTTGGGAACCCATTGAACCTGTCCTTAATGCTACCAATATCGACCTTCCCGACAATGCCGAGGAAATTGTGGTCGAAGACCCTGCGCGGTTATTCGAATCGTTTACACAGCAGAAGCTTGCAATTCCGGTAGTGCCAGAAAGGCAAGGTCAAGGGTTTAGTCTTGCGGATTTTACTAGGGAAGTCATGGAACCCTACATCCTTCTTGAAGTTACAAAACAGATGAAGGAAGCTCAAAGCCAGATGCATTACTGGAATGAGCAGGCGCAGACTAAGTTTAAAATAGAGATGGTTACGGCGGCTACGGAGTGGATGCGGAAACAACAGAAGTTGTTCATACGGCAAATTAGTGACACACGTGCGCTAGCCAAGAGGATAGCGGCGTTAGAAGAGGCTGCCCGTAGAGGGCATCAGATTGATCATGACAATGATACGATCATGACAGTGGCACCTCCGATGGAGAAGCGTCCTGCGGTCAACTTTGCGGAGACCCTAACCGCTATGTTGACCAATCCCTCATATCAGGCATACTTGACTGAATTAGGAGTACAGATAGCGGGTCAACAGCCACAAGCTCTAGTCTCGCCTCGTCGTTCCCCCTTCCACGAACAGCTCGAAGAAGCACTCGCCCCGGTATCTCAAAGGAGAAACCGACGGACTCCTAGCCCTGCTACAGGCTCTCGTCCGGGCGATAGTGGTCATAGGGTGGATAAGTCCAGAGTCCCTCCTCCACCTCCGCAACCTGGTCGGGATCAGGTAGACTTGACAGGAGTCACTGATACCCCGACACCCTCTACCAATGTCCCTGTGCCAGACCGACCTTACCAGGCGGCTGTGAATACACCTCTCCCAAAGCCAGGACAAGCTCCTGTTATCATTGAACCTGCTCCCCTGCCTCCCATGCCTTCCATGCCTAAGTTACCTGGTGCGCCCAGGAAACCTACTGATGCAAATGAGTTTTTTGACAAACTTAGGGAAGGACAATATAACAAGTCCGGGGGTGAATGGGGTATGTGGGGTGCTCCGGAGAAAGAACGGGTCCGAAGGCCTTTGTCGCCGGGGGTTACGGCCTTCTGTTACACTGGTTGTACGGTCGTGGGAGGACCTCACTTTCCAAAGGCCGCACATGTGCTCAACTGTCCTAACAGTCGTTCGAGTCAAGTGTACCGGAAGCCTGAGGAAGTAGGTTCGAAGATGAAAAAGCCCAAATGTTCTTATTGTGGTTCACGGTTGCACGTGGGACCTCCGGCAATGCCGGAAAGCTGTCTGGAATTCCAGCAGTTTGTTCAGGGTCGGTATGGGGTAACTCCGAGTGCTTCTGGAGCTATTCCATTACCTGACCCACCTCCAATGCCTTTGTCTCGTCAGGGGGTGGTTCCCCAAGAGGACAGACAACAGGAAAGGGAGGACTCCTTTGACGGGTATGATAGACCCTCTGGAGGCCCTGGCAGGAATGCTGGTGGTGGCGGAGATCAACTCCCGCCTGGCGGAAACGTTGGTGCTGGTGGGGACCCGGGTGATTCCAGTTCCTCCAGTAGCAGTGAAGACGGAGATGCCGACTCCATACCCGATTTCTCTGAGTTTCTGGGGAGGCGGAAGCCAAACCGGAGCGAGAAAAAGAAGAGACGCTATGACCGCGGAGCACGAAGGTTGCTACGAGCTTTCTTGCAGATGAGTGGGGCAGCTGGAGCTAGTCAGCCAGCCGGTAACTCTACTCCTTCAGGGGGAAAGCCAAGAAAGCCCGCGAAGTTAGGTGATGTAACTCCCTTCAAAGGAGATACAACCGATACCCAGCGGTTCATTAGCGATGTGGAATCAAGTTCGAGTACTTCCGAGAATCAGTCACGGAAGATATGGACAAAATCAGCTTGGTTATCCCTCTTCTTCAAGGCACTGCCAAAACTTGGTATATGGGCCTACACTGGTACGTCAGCGAGGACGGTGCACGCCGGGTGGGTATGCCGTTTGACCCCAACCATGAGTTTCGTACATGGGAAGGATTTAGGAAACGGCTAATGGCAAGTTTCGGTGCCCATGTTGATCGGGACCGCGCTCTAAGCGAGTGGACGAAGCTGCAGATGAAGCCTGGTCAGGTTGACTAGTACTTAGACTCGGTAATGGATCTGATTGTCCAATTGGGCTATACGGACCCTACGATGATCAAAGACAAGATCCGGATGACAATGACATCCCAACTACGGAATGTCTGGGCACAAAAGACACCTCATCCTACCGATGTATCCGAGTACATGGACCTTCTGCGGAAGACGGGCCACGCCCTCCAAGACAATATCACTTTCAGCGAGACAGTTACGAAAAGCCGAAGTGATAACCAGGGCAAGAGCGAGGAGAGGTTGTCAACCTCGAGGAAACAACCGAAACGGAAGGAAAAGGGTTCGGGTAAGCCCAACCCTAGGCGCTCCTTATCTTCTGCGGGTACATCCCAGAAGCAAGGGAATTCTGAGCATGCTAATGCCCATAAGAATATCCCGTCTACGCTTATCGATAAGCGCAAGAAGGAGTCGCAGTGCACATGATGTGGAAAACCGGGTCACTTTTGGCGGAAATGTTTCTCCACCGACCCTGTTGTTAGTTCAGCCAAAGGGGTTAAAGCGATAACCAAAAAGAGGAAGGCTGAAGATGCAGAAGTCAATGAAGCATCAAACAACAAAGTCCGTCGCATCGAAGCACCACCTTCAAAGAAGTTATTGGAAATCCGAAAGTCATCTCCCGAGATTATGGAGGTTAATACGGATGCTGAGGAATAGGTAAGTTCCTTTCCTTGCAGCGAAATAACAAGACACTGACATAACTCTAGGAAGTTATGTGAAGGGCTCTGAGAGTAAGCATGCCCCGAGAAATCCTACAGTCAATACATAGACTGACCAGGCCTCTTAGATGTTCTGGGCCGCAGCGGTCTGCGAAGGAACGAGGCAGGTGGGGGATTTGGGTCAGCACGGGAATTCTCTTGGGTGTTTGTCTTGGTTTATTTCTCCTTTGTATTCTTCTTATGTTACTGCGGGAATATATCATTTCCTTACTTCGATGGATTATTTCCTTAGTATTGGAAGCGAAATTGTTTTCTTTTGTTAGACTAGTTCTTTTCACATCAAGCAGGCCTTGATTCGAGCAATGAAATTTTGTTATCAAGTTTACCTGAGGAGGGTTCAGGGTTAGGGTTAGGAATCAAGTAAATTTAAATCTAGAGACAGGACCAAGATCACAGCCAGCACGAACACCCAGACAAACGGCAGAATAAGGAAGGTACAACAGGATAGCAAGACCAACACCAAAAGCACAAGCCCAGCTCCAAGTACCGACAGAACCACCGTAACAATAGTCTGAGAGGATGAGAACAATACTCACATCAAGTAAGCGAGAGGTTAGTAATATGCAGCAGTATACTACTAACCGCAGTGTACAATGTGAACAATGTTTACAAAAGTACAAGTCGAGTCCAGTTGTATAAGGCCCATACCGGAGGCTATCAAGATCAGTTGTACAATGCCCAAACTGAAGGCACGCAAGCCCAAAGGTACGAGGCCCACAATGGAGGCCGACATAACTTAAGATAAAAGAGAAACATAAATTATGAAATGAAATAAGGAGAGGTAATAACACATACTGAAAATTGTAATAGAAGAGGAAAGAAAGTGGGGAGAATAGAAATTAACAACAAATAGAAGAGCAAGTAAAGCAATCAGTAGAATAGAAGAATCTATTCCGAGCAAGTAGAAAAGGTCACAAGGAAGAAGAAACAGTAAAAACAGCATTGAGTGGAGTGGTAAAGGAGATAAAAATTCCAGGAAACATAAAAGAAAATTCAGGAATGAAAAACGTAGTTCAAATAAAAGGAGCCAAAAAGGAAGAAGGAAGCAAGAAACTGAAAATAGAAGGTAGGAGAGAAACTTTTATCAAAAGAAGTAGAATAAGTATACTAAGAGAAAAGTAAATAAGATGGTAAGTTAAGAGAAAGGTAGGAGAGATAAAATTGTAGTAGAAGAAAGGAGATTAATAAGAACAACAATGTAAATATCTCGAGGTTGGGATTATACAGAACGAGAAGATAGCTTAGCAGCCATACTCTTATTCCAAAAGTCCAGAAGATTGTGTGCCTTTGTCCAAAGTTGCTGATTGAGCAGAAAGTCCATGATAGTATACTTAACGTTGGAACCAAGAAGGTAGCAATCCATCTCAAAGATCTCCTTTTCAAGGTCTGTAAGAATTTCATCAGGATAGACCATACATCCGGTATGGCCTCTGGTAAACCTTTCACCACAGGTGCAAACCTTTCCCCAACCAAAGACACCGCGCCTCCAAGCCAAAAATCTTGCTTGATCAGGGGCAGGAGCCTGTAGAACGACATCACAGTCGAGATAGGAGACCCGGTCACAAAGGGAGATAATTTTCAACAGATTAGGAGGCCTGGTTCCAAATTCGATAATGCGGTTATGCTTGATACGTTGTAGTTCACTTAAGATATCCTGGCGGAATATGGGAAAAGGTTTCCGCATAAGTGTAGTGAATAAGTTCTGGACGATAGATGGAGGATTGAGAAACTGTAGAACCAGGCTACCAGAAGATGGAGGACGTAGAAGGAAGTGAGACTTCGGATACCAGTTAAGGAAATCAAGGATCCAGCATATAGGGTTATCAGGATGTGAGGCCATAAGGTGTAAATAAAACCTAGTGAATAAATGGGAGGCACGATCCTGAAAAGGAAGAAGACCAAGGAGATTGGAGGTAACATGTGGGCATTTAGCACGACCACCAGAGATCCACGATAAGCAGTTGTAGTATGTCTTTTTCAGTCCTGCCCAAGCATCGGTCCTGGGATTTCGTTGGTAATTGGCGTAGAGAAGAGGTAAGGAGTACTCTAAGGTTGGTGCAATTATGGTCTTGAAGATATTGTAGCGAATTCGGGGTGCCCAGGTATCCGAGTGCCATTGAAGTCCGTTGAGAATCTTGCTTACACGAAGTTGTAGCATTTTGGATTGAGTAGGAAAATCAATACCAAGAGGACAGAACATGATGCCGAGGTACCGATAGCCTTTCACTTTAGGAACTAGCTCGTTTTGAAGTACTATTTCAGCCCAAGTTCCAGGATGCCTGGCATTTCCGGTAAAGAGATGTCCACACTTAGCAATATTAAAGCTCATAGCACGGTCCAAAACCCACTTCTCAGCTGTAGTAACAAGTGTTTGTGCTTGACTAGCAGTAGGTGAAATAATAACACCGTCATCAGCAAAGAAAAGAGCTGCAGGTTAGGGGCTATTGGAATTGGCGTTCAGCTAATTGAGAAGACTGTTGATAAAGCGGTTAAACAGGACTGGTGATAGCGGAGAACCTTGTAATAGCCCTTGAGTACGGGTTTGAGAAGAAGAAAGGCAACCATTAACAACAACAGAAAATCTCATATTGTTATACATTAACTGATAAATCAGCTGCAGTACAAGCGGATTAATTTGTTGATCCTCCAGTTCTGTTCGTAGGTATTTCCAGGTGACGCGATCGAAGGCAGAAGCGAAGTCCAGGAAAACAATATGCGAGCCACGACCTGTTTGGATTTGGTGATCAAGAATGAGGACATTGGTTAATATTGAATAACTAGTGCGAAATCCAGCCTGCGTAGCAGAATAGGACATGTCTCCTGAATTAGAAACAATTGGTAACAAAAGTGATTCGAAGATCTTGCGAAAGGAACAAATTAGGCTGACTGGTCTTGAGTTGGCTGCTGTGTGAGGTCTGGTAGAATCCTCAATAAGGGGATAAAGAATAGCTTCATTCTGCCGATTTAGGGTCCGAGCAGCTCTTAGACAGGCAACAAACAGCTGGCAAAGCATGGTGGGAAAACTGGTATCCGAGAGGTGTTTTAGCATGATGATAGCAATGCCATCATGACCGCATGAGGTACTGGTGGACAATCTCTGAATTTTGAGCTTAACCAGATCGGGAGTAAAGACATCAAGCAATTCTGAAGCAAGTAAGATTTCCTCTGTTGGTCTGGGCGTATTGGTAAAGGGTGGTGGAGTCCGACATGTCGTGATTTGATAACCTGTACCTTGGTTAGTACTGTTTTGTAGAATTGCATGGTATGTGTGGAAGTATTTGGAAGTTAGACCATTAAAAATACTGCCGAAATGGGTGATACATTCATCCATTGGTGTATGATTAGAAGACATGCTAACAAGTGGTTTCTGTGTAACAGCGGACCTCTGGGCTCTCTTAAGTAATTGAATGCTGGCTGGAATATCTAGGTTGTGAGACAAGTGCTGTGCACAAAGATCCTTCTTCTTCCTCTCCTGGTGTGGTAGGTAGGTACCTAAAACGGAATCGCCTAAGGTTTGAACAAGAGTGTAAAGTATTGAATCGAGATGATCAATATCAAAAGCTTCTGACCCTCTGAAAGAAGTGCAGATATTCTCCAATGATACCCAGGCCTCGCGATATGCCTCCTGAACATCAGGCTGTCGTAGGCGCTGTACCCGAAATCGTGTCGGTAGTCTCTCGCTAATAATGTGTTTATCCGAGCCAGTATTTTGAGAACTAGTAGATTGAGTGGTATTGCATTTTAGGCTTAGAAGAAATTTATGATCGGTTGGAAAGGAGATCGTTGGTGTTGAGATTAAGGATAACTTAATCTTCGATACGAGTGTTGTTCGAACAAAGACATGATCTGGAAGACAATCGACAGTCCGATGACTAGTGCTATCTGATAGGTGAACCATCTGCTGATTGATAGCCCAAGTTTGGAAAAGAAGAGACCGGGGAGAAGGAATTCTAAGTTGTCGTTTGGAGGAAGTATAATTGTTGCATTCAAAACGTGTATTTAGATCACCTAGCACAAGATCGACTGCACCAATTTGATGCAAGTCATCTTTTATCATCTGGTCGGTAACTGAATAGGGTGGATAATAGACGGCAGCAAATCGTAGGAAAGGTAGTGAAACAGTTATCGAGTCGTGGGAACAGTGTACCTTTTGTATAATTGGACGAAGATGAGGCTGGACAAGAAGGTAAATGCCACCATGCTGGCGGCCTTTGAATTGGTTGGTGTTGGAAGTTCGTCGAGAAATCGTGGAAGAGTGAACAAGGGGATGAGTAAGTCGTGATTCGTGATGCTGGTACCAATGTTCCGCAACAAAAAGGAAGTCAAATGAATGCTCGAGAAGGCGTACAGCCTGTGCAAACTTCTTATCTGGCAAGGAGTTTGCATTGATGAAACCAATACGATACATTAATTTGTATCTTTGGTATCGTGAGTTGACTTTAAAACCAACATTTTTCTCTTATAAGATTCCCTCAAACTTGAATGAAACAAACTGGTTAGTACTTTGTAGTTTTTGAAAAAAGGTATCTGGGTAGGGCCAGGTACCTCTCATCCAAATCCATAAATATCTGTTTCCCCTTACTCTCCTTTCCCTTCACTTGCTTGGTGGAGACTGGAAATTGATTGTGCCAGTCATTTACTCGCCTTAACTCTTGCTCATGCCCCGAAGATGTGTCCTCTTTGTCCATTTCATGGTGTCCTATTACTTTTATTCCTTCTCTTACTAACTGATCAGTAAGGAGTTTTCCCAATCCACGATTTGTAGCCCAATCTACAATATGTTGCTGTGTTGTACTTTGGCTACTGCTTCCAATAGATGAAGCTAGTCGCATCACAAAGTTCCTTCTCAATAAAGTCTCCTTAGACTTAGGTGTCATACTAGACTCCCAATTAAAGCAATCCGGGTGCAGGGGGTCGAAGATTTTATGAATGTTGTACTTTGAATGCTTGAGAATCCTATTCCTTGTCTGCTCAATATGATTTGAATCAACTAAGAGCTCCAGAATGCGGCCATCAATCCAGGAAATGTTTCTTAAATAACGCAGTTGAATATTAATTTGAGGCCCCGCAAGCTCTTTCTTAACATCACCGATAGGCATATGCTGTATGCCAGTTACATAAATTGCTGATGCTCGACATTTGACCTTATTGATATGCTTGAGAGCTGGTTTGGCTTCAAATGCTGGTATGGTTCGGGCTTTCTTGTGCATTTGCTGCTTTGCAGAAGAGTTTGGGGGAGACTAGTGGCAATTTGAATGACTTGCGGGGTCTGCGTGACATGAGAGTATGACCTCTTCTTTCCTTTCTCGTGCTTTTGCGTTTCCAGTAGATTGTTAGATTTTGACTCGACTTTTGAAGTTGTATTTCTATCGTGATTCCGTGTAGGAAATTTATCCCAATGTCTGATATTTCCGTGTTTCTTATGTTGGACCTGAATGATATCAGCATCCTAAATTTCTTTTTAAAAATCAAAATGTACAATGTACTTACTTGAGGGTTTCTAGGACCTGGAAGGTCTTCTTCCACTGGTTCTAATAAGATACTATCAATGCACTTTTGCATCTTATTAACTCTCGCTTCCAAGGATTGTCGTTGTTCAATCTCCTTATCAAGTTTGGACTGAAGTTGTACCATCTCTTGGTATACAATTTGAATATTGCTCGTTTCCTCATCTGAACATAAAGCAGTTATATTAGCACCAAATCTTATCCAAATATCAACTTGTTTAAGACAATAAAAATGTTATATAAGTAGTAAATAATTATTACTCTAAGGATATTTCTTTATAATATTACTAACCTTCTTGTTCGGAGTCTGTAACCTTAATACTCTCAACCTCGAAATCTGGTGATGATGTGTTGATTTCAATAAATCCTGTTTTCTGATAGATATTTTAATATATCATTAGTTTACAGCACACTTAACTCTTACAGTATAGATGTATAGAGAGTTTGGTATGTTTTGGATAATATAATGTCAGAATTTACAAATAGTATAACATACCTTAGCGGATTTCCTGTATGGAAAAGGAGTATCTGGTGGGCTTGAATAAGACATAACAATGCCTGTATCTACTAGATAATCAGGTATTTCATCTAGTGTAATTGCATAATGTATTAGTTATATGAATTCCTACGATATAAATGTAATTTGACAGAAATAGTAAGAGAGAAGGTAGAGGAAGTCCAAAGTAAGAGGATATTGGTAAATGAGCAAGATACTAGAAATAAAACTTACCTAGTTGAGGTATGGGATGACAGGATTCGTTACTAGAATCCTTCTCTTCAAATGTATTACAGAGTTGTATAAAATCTGTAACACTAAAGGATTTCCGGCATTTCGAGTTTGCACGGCAAACAAAGCGGCGGTAACGGCGGCCCTCCATATCTGCTTTGCCAGCACAATCCTTATTGAAAGCTCCTTTACCTTTGTGATCGGTTCGACAATTTGGACATTGCAGCTGATGGTTAAAGCGTAGATGAAATCCTTCAGCTTTCTCCCTTCTTCCGTCCTCTGACCGTGTTGACACTTTGCCAGCCTTGCCCATTCAGATAGTGCAGTATTTTATGCAATTACAGATTCGAATACGTAATATATTGATGCTGTATAGAAATACTAGTTGAAAAAGTATTCTTTTTGTAGGATAGGTTGTAGTAGGTTCAGAATAAAACAATATCCCTTCCTTTCAAAATATATAGGGCATGTCTAAGTAGTAGATATAGGATAAGTGAAGTATTAACAAGCAGTAACCTACGAATCAGAATAAAAGAGTGAACGTGAAGAATATTACTTACAGTTTTCAAGTTTATAATTCTAACACCATAGGTATCTAGAATACCAGTTGAATTAAGCACTACCTTTCTATTATTTATTCACATTAGTCCACATAGTAGGTAAAGTATAGTTACTGGATATAGTTCACTTTCAAAGAAAATCATGCAATATGTTTTCATCTGTTGCAGGTTCAATGGGAAGGTGTATTTAAAATACCTGTAATGAATATCAAATGGTTGAAAGTTGCAGGTTGATGAGATTTAGAGTTGTTGGAGAAAAAATCTATAATGTAATTCAAGATCCGAAAAGAGTAAAACGGAAGGTCATAACGTGCCTTAAAATTCAGTATTAGAAACGATATAGAACTGTAACAAGTTTAAAATAGTTGAAGTTAAGTAAGCCAAGACTAAAGGTCAAACCTGGAGTTTGACCTTCAAGATAGGAAAATATAGACTAACCAGATTGAGAATAGTATGGATTGATAAGATGTACCACAAGAAGGTAATCTGGTCAAATAAACTTGATCAAAGCGAGGAGTAGGAGGAGCACGTAGAGATATATATAAGGTATATCGTTTAGGCTAATTTATGTTGCCACAATTACATAGTAGGTAGATGTCTTGTCTTTTCATATGTCATGGCCTTGATGTACAGAAGCATAATTTAAGTTTAGTACTTAAGGAAAGGGTAAATTATGAAATAGACACGCTAAGTGGTAAGATTGTGAGAAAATTAAAATACACAGAGCACGATACGTTTATAGCCTCTAACCTTAAATTGATTAGAAGGAAATAGCAAGTAGAATTCAAGTTGAAAGTACGAGAAATAAGACAAAGTTATTCAAATGACAGCGGATAAAGCCTAATAATAAGAGAATGTATTAGGTTAAATATATTTCCTAATAAGAAGTACTATATATACATGTTAGGTTAGGTGATCAATAAAGTTGTCATAAAATGTAGTTTCATTCAACGGTCAAGAATGAAATACTAGGTAATAAACTACGGAATGTAGTGATATAAGTGGGTATCAAGGTGTCATTTTTCGTTCTATAGCCAGGATAAAACGTAATGTGTTAGACTAAGGAAGACAACGTGCCGACATACGAAGAGTTTGGATTTCAGCACTACAATTAAAGTAATACTAGTATACATGCAAAAATAAAGTAAGATGATAGAATGGCCAATTATGGTATGATTTTTCATGCGTGGGGTATAGGAGAATACTTCACCTTGCACTAAGGAAGACAGCATGCCGGCATGCGTAGAGTTTAGATTTTGCGACTCTAATTAAAATTATGTATATGTAGAAATATAATAACATGATGTAAGGAGGAAACATAGCATCATTTTTCACAGGTAGGCGGGGAATGGGATAAAATACACCGCCTTACACTAAGGAAGACATCACACCTACATACGTTGAGTTTGGATTTGGCTACTAGAATTGAAATGATGATTACGTAGAAGTAGAGTAACTTAATGTAAGGAAGAATCATAGCGTCATTTTACATTCCGGAGCCAGGATAAAATACTCCGCCTTATACTAAGGAAAACACCATGCCTAAATGCATATAGTTTTGATTTGACTACTAAAATTGAAATAATATTTATGGAGAAGAAGAGTGACATAATATAATAAAGAATCATAGAGTCATTTTTTATTCATAGGCCGGGATAAAATACTCTGCCTCACACTAAGGACGACAACATACCGGTCTACGTAGAGTTTTGCTTTGACTACTACAATTAAAATAGTGTATATGTGGATATAAAGTAACATGATAAAAGAAAAAATTATACCATCAGTTTTTCATTCATGGGGTATAATAAAATCCTTCCCCTGATACGAAGGAAGACACCACGCCTGCGTACGTAGAATTTGATGTTGGCTACTACAATTAAAGTGATGTTTATGCAGACCTAAACTGACATGATATAAGGAAGTATCATAGTGTCATTTCTTATTCATGGGCCAGGATAAAATATCCCACCAGATGCTAAGGAAGACAACATACCGCCAGCATGTGCCGAGTTTGAATTTTACGACTACATGCAAAATCATATAGGTACAGAAATAATATGATATGATATAAGGAAGAATCATAGCGTTGCTTTTTATTCATGAGCCGGTATAACATATTCCGCCTTGCACTAAGGAAGACAACATGCCAGCATGCATAGAGTTTGAATTTAGCTACTACAATAATTAAAATAATGCTTATACACAACTAAAGTGATGTAATATACGAAAAGATCTTAGTGTCGTCATTCATTCAATCTTCGGAATAAACTGTTCCGTCTTAAACTAAGGAAGACAATACATCGTGGGTGCAGAAATAATATAACATGATACAAGGAAGAATCACATGATTATTTTCTATTCGTGAGCTGGGATAACATACTCTCCGCCTTACACGAAGGAAGACAACATGCCACCATGCATACTGTTTAAATTTAGCTACTGCAATAATTAAAATGATGCTTATACAGAAGTAAAGTGATGTATTATAAGAAAAGATTTAGTGTTATCGTTGATTCAATGGTCAGAATAAGCTGTTCTGCCTTAAACTAAGGAAGACAATATGCCGTAGGTACAGAAATGATGTGACGTGATATAAAGAAGAACCACGGCATCATTCTTTATTGGTAGGCAGGGACAATGTACACCGCCTTATACTAAGGAAGCCAACATGCCGGCATGCGTAGAGTTTGAATTTAGCTACTATAATTAAAATGATGCTTATACAAAAGTAAAGTGACGTAATATAAGAAAAGATCATAGTGTCGTCTTTTATTCAATGGTCGGAATAAACTGTTCCAACTTAAACTAAGGAAGACAATATGCCGTAGGTACAGAAATGATGTGACGTGATATAAAGAAGAACCACGGCATCATTCTTTATTGGTAGGCCGGGACAATGTACACCGCCTTATACTAAGGAAGCCAACATGCCGGCATGCATAGAGTTTGAATTTAGCTACTATAATTAAAATGATGCTTATACAAAAGTAAAGTGACGTAATATAAGAAAAGATCATAGTGTCGTCTTTTATTCAATGGTCGGAATAAACTGTTCCAACTTAAACTAAGGAAGACAATATGCCGTAGGTACAGAAATGATGTGACGTGATATAAAGAAGAACCACGGCATCATTCTTTATTGGTAGGCCGGGACAATGTACACCGCCTTATACTAAGGAAGCCAACATGCCGGCATGCATAGAGTTTGAATTTAGCTACTATAATTAAAATGATGCTTATACAAAAGTAAAGTGACGTAATATAAGAAAAGATCATAGTGTCGTCTTTTATTCAATGGTCGGAATAAACTGTTCCAACTTAAACTAAGGAAGACAATATGCCGTAGGTACAGAAATGATGTGACGTGATATAAAGAAGAACCACGGCATCATTCTTTATTGGTAGGCCGGGACAATGTACACCGCCTTATACTAAGGAAGCCAACATGCCGGCATGCATAGAGTTTGAATTTAGCTACTATAATTAAAATGATGCTTATACAAAAGTAAAGTGACGTAATATAAGAAAAGATCATAGTGTCGTCTTTTATTCAATGGTCGGAATAAACTGTTCCAACTTAAACTAAGGAAGACAATATGCCGTAGGTACAGAAATGATGTGACGTGATATAAAGAAGAACCACGGCATCATTCTTTATTGGTAGGCCGGGACAATGTACACCGCCTTACACTAAGGAAGCCAACATGCCGGCATACATAGAGTTTAAATTTAGCTACTATAATTAAAATGATGCTTATACAAAAGTAAAGTGACGTAATAGAAGAAAAGATCATAGTGTCGTCTTTCATTCAATGGTCGGAATAACCTGTTCCAACTTAAACTAAGCAATACAATACACCATAGGAGCAGAAATAATGTGATGTGATATAAGGAAGAATCATAGCGTCATTTTTTGTTAGTGAACGGGGATAACATTCTCCTTCTTACACTAAGGAAGACACCGCACCGGCATACATAGAGTTTGAATTTAGCTACTAGAATTAACATGATGCTTATATAGAACTAAAGTGATGTAATATAAGAAAAAATCATAGTGTCGTCGTTCATTCTATCATCGAAATTAACTGTTCCGCCTTACACTAAGGAAGATAGTAGGCCGTGATACAATGAACTAGGATTAGGCTACAACAATTAAGGCGATATATATAGAAAACTATAGTGGCTTGGTATAGGGATAAATCATGGTATAATTTTTCATTTAGAGACCAGGATAAAATACTCCTAATCAGACTAAGGAAGATAATATGCCGGCATGGAGGGGGCTAGATTTTGGCTACTATACCTAAAATAATGTAGATATCATATAAAGTGACGTGATACAAGGAGAAATTATGGTGTTATTTTTCATTCAGTGGTCAGCATAAAATACTACGTCATAGATAATGGAAGTGAACATACCTCCACGTCGGTGGCTAAGATGTAATAGTATTATCCATTTAAGCTTCATACATAAATCGTACTGTGTCATTTAGGACGTAACGATAACATTATTTTTCTTTTTCACTCCTGGGCCAGGAATGAAATGCTCCGCACCTTCGACTAAGGAAGACCACATACTGACGTTTGTGAATGAAATATTATAACAATATATCCTTTCCGTAACAATCTATTTTTTTGCATGGTTACAAAATATATAAGATATCTCCTTTGTCCTCTGAGCCTTCCTCTCTACTTTTGATCACTCAATATTTGATCTAAACAATGTTGCTTTAAATCTCTTCCCCTTGTTTTTAATAGCGATCAGTGCTCGCTACTTCAACGCAATCCATTTCTGGTATGTTTTATTCCAGTTTTTGTTATCAGAATTACTATAATTTAGGTCCTACCTACTCGTACTGTTATTAACATCAATTTAATAACACAGGTACTTAACATAGATTTCATTTTACGCTACAATGTATACTTACAGCTGTTTTTATTTCTTAAAGTAGGTATGTTTTTTTTGTTTATTCTTCCCTGTTCTTTACCTGAATTGTTTGATTTTATTTTGAATAGCTCTACTTTTGTATTACGTATGTTAGCACTTATTTTTGGTATTCAGACCAAATACAAGCTCCTACTCTTAGGATTTTAGAGACCATACTTGTGGCCGTGCCATATTAAAGAGTTTCAACTACTGGTAAGACCTCTTCGTAAATTAATCTCTCATGATAGTTGTATTAAGAAGAGCAGGTTATTCTAATAGCTAGCCAAGCGGGTAAATGGAGAATTGGTAATACACGGTACTATCAGCCTGACGATATGCGAAATAGCACTTATTCTTCCAGAATATCTATGAAAGCTCCGCATCCTAGTACGGTTAGCAACCGTAGCCGCTTACCAGATGGATCGATTTCTCCAGATGGATACTTTAATGGACTCAATCTAGATCAAGCTAAGCGGTCTATGGATCTAATCAAAGAAGAGTATAATCTCTACATTCAAAATTCAACTACGCATCAACAAAGCCGTACTCCCCTGCACTTTTCATATATTCCGATAAGGGGAGAAGAAGGAACTGGACGTATAGATTTAGGTCAGAGTCATTATTACTTATGTTTACGACCGTCAAAGAATTTCTAACACAATTTTATGTAATAGGTTCCACAGAAAAAGATCATCCAGCCACTAATGATAAAGCGCTCGATGGCTTTATCCAACTGCGAGAATGCTGGACCGAGCGTGGTTGGGATAAGGCTTTCAGTTTATGTCAAAAATACGATGCGGATTCAAATCTCCTCCCGATTACTTGGAACAAGATCTTGACCTGGCTTTGGAATTCAATGGAGGAGGGACAGATGGCTGAGCTCCATGCGATCATCAACCGTTTACGTTATATGACTATCAGTTTACCAGATTTAGATTATTCCGTCACAACCGGTCAGAAGAGACCTCCTTTACAACAAGACCTCATTCATGATTACCACAATGTAGTACACTCGGTTACTATACAGGATGAGAGCTGTGTAACACAACGGCTTGTACTTGTACAACTTTACCGTTCCCATAGAACTTATGTTACAGAATACCGAAATAAAGGATATGTCCTGCAGACAGCACGTCAGCGTGTCAATACCATGCTTTTTAATATTTTCAACAAGGAGTTAGGCACACGAGTTAGCTTACAAACGATTAACAATCATGTGAAAGAGGGTCGACATTGGAGTGAACTATTAGAGGGATCTTATACGAAAGGATATGGACATGGGCTACTTCTTCTGCTACCTGTTCGTGGATATAGTGAGATTGCAAGGAAAACTGCGGATCCCATATGGTCATTTCTCGTTCATCATTTTCATACCATTTCGCCACGAATATGCAAGCTGGCCCAAGCGTTAGATCCTATTGCACGTTCAATTGAGAGTCGGGGAATTGGATATGTCGATGTTCCACTCGTTGGATATGAGTTGAGACAGGCAACTAATCTCCATGAGTTGTCAGATGACCAATTCCGCAACTGCCTCAAAAGATACCCAGATCTTGGAATTCTACAGGTTCAGAGAATTATCGCCAGACATGGGAGAGTTGTTGAGCCTGATATAATTAAGGATTTGGTCGAACAGGAGTTGGAAGAGAAGAAGCAACAGGAAGTCGAAGCCTTTGAGGAGCGTGCTGCAGAGTTACAAAAACTAGTCGACAAGGACATGAATACTATGAAATTGGTTGGGCGTAATTGCAAGGCACATAGTCCCAGTACAACCTCCGAATATTCGCAATCACCGAAGCTATTACCACGATTTGATACAATCCACATATCAGCAGGCCAAGTATGTATACACTGTAAAGTACACAGTTAATTCTTTCTATATTACCATTAACCATTCAGTCAATTACTAAGTACTAACAATTATGATTATAATAGGACACAGGATTGGATAACGATAAAGACTTGATATTGGTTCCAGTAGGAGACACTCTATTATATGATCTTTTAATACAACAAATACTGCAGAACCACTAAGCGTTACGACACACTTGACACAGGGCAAATCCGACTTAACGGTTGATTCTACCAGTTCTGACATTGGAGTTATTAGCGACCACTGTCAAACTATAGGAGATAATTCTCCAACAGAGAATAATCAACAAGCTGGTAAGAATATTCTATCGCAGTGTAATACTTTATATGTAAGATGATCACATTGCTTACCAATAGAGGTAATAATAAAGAGCTAAATTCAGATACGAGGATGCAGATCCTGGTCGCTAATTCACCGTGTTCTACTATCAACTGCTGTGAACGAGAACAAGCGCCTGTACCAGGGGAGGTTATTGGTCGATCTCCGATTCCTGAGACACCACCCACTGGGGTCATGGACTGTGGATCCGATTCTACTACTGCTATGATCCATGTATCTGATCAGGTTTGTGTACTACTTAAATATTCTCTTACATCTTAGAGTTTTTCTAATTTTGAAAATTATAACCAGAAGACAATAGTGTAGGTTCTTGTCGAGAGACCTTTTGAATAAAGTTGTATTATTTAAGTTTAAAGGTTTTGATTTTCATTTTACAATCTTATGCAGGTTACTATCGGATATTTAAGACAAAATTGTACATATTTGTTGAGTAGGTGAGAGAATTACAAGTGTACTAGAGTTGAAGAAAGGAGAAGTTGAAGTAGGTATACAGAGAAGAATTAAGAAAGTATATAAGAGATAAAATCTCTGAGTTGCTTAGTGGAGTAGAGCAGTTAGTAACTGTGATAGTTAGGCCAATTTGGATGTAGCCTATCCTATTACATATCCTCAAAGTGCATGTAATATACATAACAAACATACAAGTGGGAATGTATAATTAGTTTTCATAAATTGATTAAAGGAAAGTTAATAGACAAGATACCTTAAAATCTGCTTTAGTTCAGTTCTAAAATCTCGAAAAGGTCTGTGAAATAAATACTCAATACCAGTAACATACTAACTATTATTTATACAGAAGCCTCACAAACTACATAGAACTAGTATTAAGAAAAAGGGGATTCAGTTCTGGAAGGCGAATTTATAAACATCATAATCGGTAGGTTCAAAAGTAAAAAAAAAACCAAGACAAAAAGCAGAAAGAGAATTCATGAAAGACATATTGATTGGTCATTGTACTCTCCAGTAAAGTCTTATTCATAGGTGGACTTTATACTTGTAATAAGGATAGTTTGGTTCAATTCTCGGTTCGTCGAGTACAACTTTCATTCACTCCTTGCTGTTAGTAATTGCTCGATACGTGTAATAAATGTAGAGAAACTTTCCCTACACAAAGAACAACAAATTTTCCCTTTCTCCTAACAAGTCCTATCACTTCAGTTTCAGCTAAGTGAACACACCAAAGCACCATCATCTTATTCTTAACTAAAGAAAACGGAATCACTGGACTTGAGAGATCCAAGAAGCAGATTTTGAGCCGTAAAGTATTTAAAAAAAGTTTAATACATTTTGCAACTTGTATAACTTTGAATATTACCCTAATTGTCTATAGTTTAAGGTCTAATAACGTAATCACTTGGCATCCACGTGGACTGAAATCTTTTGCTTTCCTCAGTCTATTTATTTTGCCTCACCTTACAACCTTTTATCCCACACAACCTACTCAACAAACTTCCTCCGCACGCATAGCAGTAAGGCAGCAGAGCTTTTACCACGAAAGAGCTGACCATCGAATATCACTGCTACATTCACAGGTAAGTTTGTTCTACAGTGCTTCAGACTACATTAGGTCTATAAAACAAATGTATGTGGAGAATTATTAAAAAAATATTATTAATGAGGTTTCAAGTAGGTTCAAAATGCCACTCCCAGCAACGCCTCTCAGTCGCATTCTACAGTTTGCTGCAACTCACGGACAAGACTTTGCAACGAACGAAGTCCTTCGCATACGACTGAGTCCCAATGGCCTACAGGTCCTAGCGCAGGATGCAGTATTAACCGAAAATGAACAACAAATTAATCTTTCTTTGCAGCTTATTGTGCCAACTGGGACAAATCTCATGGCTGCTCCGGATGTGGTTCAAGGAAGAAGTGCAGAGAAGGGTTGGAGGATAGACGTAAGTTTACGATACTTCAATTTCCATTTATATGCAAAACATGCAAGGGACTAAATTGGTATGGAACAGAGGATTTGGTTAGAGGCACCAACGTTTGTGGAAACCTGGACACGGATTAGGACAGCTGCAATTCCTGGACGCGGTGGAGAGTTAACAGGTTCTCGTGTACTTGCCAACTTTCGATTAATCAACTGCTTGGCGGGGTACGAAGGAAGCTTTGCGCGTTCCACTTCTCGACGCTTGAGTTACTGGCGGTCACTTTTACAACATGGCAATCACCAACTTTCCCTCCTGGATGACGATACTCCTTCTGCAATACAAAATCCGCATTTCGGTCGCATACGAAGTCTTCTAACTTGGCTGATGAGAACCAAGCGACTTGAGGATTCAAATACTGTTGTTCAACGTATTCTTTATGTAGGAGTTCACTACCTGTAAAAATGACTAGTCTTTTAACTAAGCGATTTAGTATGAAATATATTGTGAGTATCAAATATTGATAGAAGTTCTGGTGGATAACGGAACTAAGCGTCGCTATGCACAACGAATCGCTGGTGAGGAAATCTTGGAGAACCTTCCTGTCGGCATGCTTGCATCAAACTGGAAGACAGTTGCAACATGCTCCAAAAACTGGTTCAATTATATGAATGCTTTTGGGGGAATTGTCGGTGCTTTTTTCTTTCCCGAAGATGATTCCAGCTCCCGATTTCCCATTGGAACTCTTTGGACTCACAATTCGTTTGGTTCACACATTACGAGAGCAGAGATGGATATTCTTAGAGACTTAATACATAAAGTCTTTCCTGGGATTCAAACCAAGTTTCGCAATACCGCTTTGGAAGATTTGACAAAAGATATCCGAAATTACCAGTCACGTCCTAGCTTTCCCATCCTTCCATGGGAGGGCTCGCAACATGGAATTCAACAAGAAATTCCCCTTTGTGCTGGACACCCTATTGTTAACTGGAAGTTGAGTGCAACCAAGGTGGATCTAACCATTGTAGGACCAGTTGTAGAGCCTCTATTGATTGAAGGAGGCGATAATAACCAGGAGGAAGAGGATATGGAAATTGAAAGTGTGATGGAAGCAGGCGATGAGGCAGAGAATGATGATGAGGACGAACAGAGTAGACCTAGTAACTACGATGAAACTGATGAGGAAAGTGAAATGCCAGGTGCTGGAGGTTATGAGAGTGAGTAGAAGAAATATCTCTAGAGATTGCTCTTAGCTGTTCATGTCAGTCTTAGTTGATCAGATCCTGGTATCTTATGTTGCATTCTGTATATTAGTTGTTCACTGAAATCAAAGTTTGAACTATCCCATTTCTTCTTGATACTAAGTCAAGCAATCTGTAAATCTACTATTGCAAGAATATTTTTAGATCTTAGAAAATACAATCTTAAGGAAATGATAGGTATTGTTAAAAAGGAAAGTATGAGGAAGAAAATGAAAAATGAATGAGAACCAACCAATTTGTATCACAGAGAAGAAAGTAGCATAGTTCATCGGCTATCTTTTATTTTGTAGCAAACTAGTTAATTTAATTTTATACAAGGTTCGCAAGTTCATGCTAATGATTCTTACATTGTTGATCTGCTTATTTAGTTTTATGATTGGGGAGGGAGAATATTTTCTTTTATCATCTCTTAGAACCTATGTTCTAGCCAAAGCTAGTGTAACAGGCCCTTTCCACCTCATGAAAAAAACCTGACATAAATATGATTAAACCTCAAACATATCATTCAAGATTTTCATAAAATTACAGAGTCTCTTCTCTACTTCCATGGTACTAGAATACAATACTAACTTGAGTGTTCTGAAAATATATTGTAAAAGGAAATTTAAGCGACAAGTTTACAAAATGAATTATCTGCTACAATACACTCAAGAATATTAGTCCCAAGGCAGTTTCTGCTTATCAAGTTTGTTATAGACAAAGTAAAACAATTAAAAGTCAAGACAAAAAGAGAAACTAGATTTAGATGTAAGAGGTATCAGAGATCATAGAATTATATATAGGACTCGGAGACTGAGGTAAAATTGACATTTAGTCGCAAGTATTTAAGGAACATACTTATCTCTCAAAGGAAATAGCCATAGTATAGATCTCCCAGAACTGGATGAAGTATAAGGATCTTATCAATGAATGGCCTCTTTTTTATATATATCTTTTTAACTTTATTTATTATATCTAATGATCTAGCTCAGAATTTTGTCCTTTTATTGTTATCTTTGGTTCTGGAAGTACATGGATCAAGTCCTACCTCCAGGTCCCTCCTAGCACCTCCTACTACTCCACAGATAATCCCAGGTACTACTAATTCCCCACTACTTCTGATATGCATTATCTGCCCCCTTCTATCACATATAATCTCCTCTCCTTTACCACTCCAAACACACTTTCTCCATATCTCCAATTCTGCCTATCTTCCCTTTTATTATTCCCTCCTCATTGTAACCCCCTCTCAACTACCATTTCCATTCCCATTTCCATTCCCATTCCCATTCCCATTCCCATTCCCATTCCCATTCCCATTCCCATTCCCATTCCCATTCCCAGTACACCTCTACTACCTGTTACCTTTACAGGCATTCTGTCTTGATTGCCTCATGTACAGTAGCAACTAAGCAGTAATGACAGCCCTCCCACCGAAGTGTAAAGTGCTCAAACTGTTGGCTCTTTAAAAAGCAAACTGAGCCTGCTTTGTAAACAAAGCGTCGCCTCAACTGGGTGATACAGAAATCACCTTTCCTAAACTCCCCAAAGGGACTCATGGTAGCCCAACCATTTTTCACATCTCCACCATCAACATGAGGTTCTGTAAAAACATTCACTAAACAAGCCCTCAGAGCAAAACATTCCCTTTTATCGGTCTCGAAACATTTCCGGTGGGCTTCGGGAATCTTTTTCAGTATCTGCTCATACTGGTGAAGGCATGAACTATCTACTGCTGATAACAGTAATCTTTGAGCCCTGGTAAGTGCACCCATTGACTTGAAAAAGGCCCAAATCGCAGTTTCCATCCGTGAGTTCACATTGGTATCGCTAGTAATAACACTAGGAAGGTGATTGTGGCCACGTTCGATCCAGACACCCCAGTGGTAAACTCCCATACGCGCTGATGGTGGCCAACACAAGTGTGGATTTTCCAGGAGCCATTTCTCATATTGCTTGTGTCGGATGTCCTTCGGGATCTTGGGGGGGTTAATAGCTGCATATTCCTGAATATTGGAACCCATCTTATCTGCAATATACTTTCCTACATCCTCACTATAAGCAAGCCTTAGGCCAGACCCAAAGAGGACAAAAATCTTTTCAAAGTTTTTATCCATTGCCATATAAAAGCCATGCTCACCAACATCTACTTGCTCGAAAGTAGAACCCAAGATCTCGTTCTCTTCCATTGAATTCTGTGCTGGCGTTGGTGGAGGCCTCTTTGCGTGACAGTCGACCTCAAAAAAAACTTCAATTGTATTTCCTATTATATATCATAATAAATCAGTATGGCTGACTACGGAATTTCATATATTTTAAGAGACATCTCAAAAGCTGGATAACAAGATAATCGTGAGAAAAAGAAGCCCCTTCTTAAAAGCAGTATATAGGAGAAAAATAAAAGTGAGAACTAAAATAGCGGAAAAGAAAACGCCGTAGATAAAAATAGAGAGAGATGAAAAAGTAGAACCAATACCAGGTAAAGGAATATAAATCACAAAAAAAGGTTTTAAACTTATCAACATACCATGCCTCCCAGATACATGTTTAAACGTACTCACTCCTTCACTGTGTGCCTTAATTGCACACTCCTTCAACCTCGAAGAGAGATTCAACTGGGATGACAATTGCCGTCTTAGATTCCGATCGGATAAGGCTTTATCTCCCTGCTCATTTTTGCGACAAATTGCTGGTTCGAAGTCCAAAGGATCAAAAACAGCTTGAGAAGGCTCCTTTAGTCACTTCTTGCTACCTTTAAGAAAGTAAGGGGGAGCTTTTAGCACTCCAGCAGGTGATCTGATATTCGCTATGGAGAATCCATCTGGTATCGATAGAAGTACTCTTGGATCACACCCAGGTGGCAGGAGTTGTGAATTAGTCTCGTGGGCTCGGGATTCCATTATAGAACGAAAAAGCTATAGGCGACCGATGAGTGCTGATGCTTGTAAGTTGTGGACAAGCTTCCTTCCGGTTTTCTAGTTGTTTGTAGAACTGTAGAAGAACAGCAGTGGTATGAAAATGTGATCTGGTAGATTTAAGTACAGAGTATTAGTATTCTGAGCGTTTTAAAGGAGGAACTGGAAATTTGCGGAATAATCTACATTACCTTATTCAGTGAAGGTAAAACAAACCAGGTGGTGTATGAGAACGCAGAGCACTGACTATGAATATAGTACCGGGTGGAGGTTGTGATTGTTGTTGTTATTGTTGTACTCGGCTTATTACTCCTTGTCTTTTTTTTTTTTTTTTTTTTTTTTTTTTTTCACTTCTTCACAGACTCGGAGGTCGAAGCAGTAATCGCAGCTAATAACTAGTAGGACTGAAAGGAGAAGTCGCTACTCACTCCTTTTTAATCCAAGGCAAGAATCACAATCCAAGCCTTCCACCGAGGTACTAAGAGATTTGGTGAATACTTGCTTCCTTTCCTTGTTTGCTTCACCTGAAAAGAAAAAGAAAAGATTTAGGAGGAAAAAGGGTTGACAGTGTCGATAGTGGAGCGAGGAGTAGTGAGCAGGAGGTGGACGAGGAGGTAGACGAGGAGGGAGACGAAGAGATTGATGACGAGGAAGAAGACGACGAGATTGATGACGAGGTGGATAACTAGGTTGATGACAGGGTGGAGAACGAGGTTGATGATGAGGTGGACAAGGAGGTGGATGATGAGGTGGACAAGGTGGATAAGGTGAAAGAGGAGGTGGATGAGGAAGTAGATGAGGAAGTGGATGAGGAGGTCGATAACGAGGTAGATGAGTAGATGGATGATGAGATAAATGAGGAGGTGGATGAGGAGGTGGAAGAATAAGGTTGGATGACTGGTTGCCCACCTCAGTTGCTTAAAGTTATAAGAATGTGTAGAAGGAAAGAGAAAAAGAAATAGAGTTCAATAGAAAGGAGCAGATCCTGAAATAGAAAATACTTGATAGTGTGTGTGTACATAGGTTAGGAGGAGAGGTATGAAGGGCTACGAAATTAGGTAGAAGGGTTCATACTATGTAAGAGAAAGAAGATAAGAAGGAAAAATTAAAAAAATTAAAAAAAATTAAAAACCTCTTTTGATCATAACACAAAACTGCATAAACTGGAACACCATAGTGCACTTCCAATTTTGGGATAAACTGGAAGGCCATAGTGTGCTTCCAGTTTTGTGATAAACTGGAAGGCCATAGTGTGCTTCCAGTTTTGTGATAAACTGGAAGGCCATAGTACACTTCCAATTTTCTAATAAACTGGAAGTCAATAGTACGCTTCCAATTTTGTGATAAACTGGAAGTCCATAGTGCGCTTCCACTTTTGGGATAAACTGGAAGGCTGGAGCATGGTTCTAATTTTAGGATAAACAGAAAGGCCATATTGTACTTCAAATTTTGGAATAAACTGGAAGCGTACAGTACATTTCCAATTTTCACATAAACTGGAAGGCCATACTCCACTTTGGATTTTATGATAAACTGGAAGGGCACAGTGCTCTTCCAATTTTGTGATAAAATGGAAGGCAATAGTCAGCTTTCAATTCTTTAAAACTCAAAAACTGTACATTGAGCTTCCTATTTTTAGGAAACTTAGTGGCGGAATACAATTATTCAAGGACCTCCTCGGATTTTAGACCTTATCAAGCCATGAAGAAGTGACCTTAACATTATAATACTATTCTACTTATTCTGTTCTATTTCCTTGTACATTTGGTAGTTATAAACAAAATAACTTACGTTCTAGTCATTCTAGAAAAATCTCTGAATAAAAAACAAATCTCACTGAACCTAGACTGTGAGAACACTAATTCTATAGGGGATGTCTCCACCGAAGAGATTGATACATAAGCCTGTATAATAAAGGTTCACGTAATTTTAACTTTGCCCAATGTAGGAAAATAACTCATAGAATTACAATGAATTGGTTTCCTACAGGTACCAATAACTCGCTAAGACCACTCTCATTGACTTATTCAAGGTTAATGTTTCAATAATAAGCTAAACTTGCTGAAATCACAGAACTCTTACATGGGTTTAATTTGATAACTGACCTCATGTGCAGCATAGTATTTTGATCATACCATCATCATACCATAGGGTATAATGTATACCACACACACACAATATTCTATGGTTCGGTTTTTGCTTTTAGACCCACCTCAATTTATAAAGCCTCCACCATTCCCCCCCCCCGCTACCTTGTACCATCCAGCTCCACAACACACAACCATCCCTGGAAGGTTCAGCATCATAAATTTCTCAATTTCATCAAGCCTAGAGAACGAGAAGGATGGTAAGCTATTTCTTTATTACTCCGGTCATTCCTGCTATTAAAAACGATACATTAATTATTCTTACAATACAGAATACCGAACAAGCAGCCCAGATCGTGGAACACCTGGAATGCCTTCTTCACGATGAGGCATTAAATATAGTGGCACAAAATCCTATGGTCAGTTAAATGTATTTTACTTATTCTCGTCAATATGATTCTAATAGGCTTGAAAAAACAGTCCGAACGGCTGGTTCTCGGTATCTTGCAAAAGTGGTCACCAGAAGTTCATGGGCGTGTCTTAAGCAGTGCAGGATATTCATTAAATGAGGACCAGATAGCAAGAAGTCATGGGGAGAATTCAGCAAGGGGTTCAGAAGTGATCTTGGTGATGGAAACTAGCAGAGGTAAGTGTATCAGGCAAACCTATAGCTTTTATAATAAATGTAGTTTTAACTAAATTGACTCCTATTCATAGCAGAGAATATACCTGCTTCCAACGCAGTTCCTGAATTAGACTCCCTGGATCTCAATTTAGAGGCAGATCAAAGTAGTACAGGTATTACAAAAGAAGATGACATGTCTCCTGTACACATACCTACCATGAAAGCCTCAATGCGGAGTATGTTTCTACACACTACATTTTAGAACGTTGAAAGAATTCTTAAACTAATAGGTAAATTTTGCAGCGGATATTGAATCCTTAGCCCAGGTCCCTAGACCAACTATAACAACCACTACGGAAAAGTCACAAGTTACTGGAAAGGAGAAGAAGAGGATGGGCGATGTTGACCTCGGAGAAGCTTCTAGTAATCCTAAACGTACTCGTCTAGCGCTATTGGATGGAGAGCTTTCCAAGGACATCCTTACCCAGATGAGAATCAAGCACTCGGAAGGTAGCTATCACCAACTGGAAGAAAAAGAACTCCTAGTTTCGCCAAGCTGGAGTAATAACCAGCGATTTCAAATTCTTCAACTTAAGAAACCGGTGCTCAAGGTGCTGGAGCAGCTTATGGACGATCTCCTTAACCCAGAATCATTAATGGAGGCAATGCGGTTAATGGTTGCTATGTCCAAGAGGAATCTTCACAAGAGTCACTACGAGTCTGCTGAGAACTCCTTGATTCCATTTCCCTCGCAGCAAGAGGGTGTTACTGATCCACGTCCATCGATCCCTGTACTGATTGAAGTCGCAAGGCGTGCACACAACTACGTTACAACTTATGAATCCCAATCCTAAGAAGCACAACTACGATTAATACTCTCCTATATTACTCTACATCTTACACTAGAGTATGGCCTCGCTTACCGGATTGAGAAGGAAAACCCGAAGTTTACCAAGAAACAAATCAAGGAGAGAAAGTGGGAAGTCTTTTTCGAAGAGCTGGGTGGAGAAGAGGGTCATGGGTGCAAGCTTCAGACCCTAAAAGATAACGTTGGATATGGCAAAGTGTTTTGGAAGTGGATACAAGACTGTGGAATGATATGGTTACCAGTCTTTACAGTATTGGATCGGGGGCTTACAACTTTTGTTAAGCAAAATCCTGTCCGCACATATCACTCTGAGGTTATTGGTTCAAAGCTTTCCACACAGGAGTCATGGCTTGGCTTTGCGAAGTCATTTACTCCACTACTGGTTAAGCTTATTTTCCACAATGACAACAAAATTTATAGCTTGAAAAACCTTACGGAACTCTACATTATGGAGTTAAAGGATCCTTACGCCAGTGCCTCATTACTGGATACACTTGAAGTTTAGGGATATAGTGAGATCCTATTCTCCGACCAGAATGATCTTTTACAACCTCCTGCAAGTGTGAAGCCTTCTGCTGGAACGATCTTCGACCTGTTGCAAATCGAGCTACCGATCCTACCCAAAAATGAATATGCGTTACAGGACTCAATGAAGATCAACTTGGTGAAGTGGGTACTGAATGCAAAGCATAATCAATCAATTGAGATTGCTAGCAGATCTGAGTTTGATGTTCCATCAATGATCCTTCATGTACAAGATTTGGCAAGTTTGTTCTCACCAATCGGAATTCTTACACATGTGTTTTCCTTCTTCTGTCGCCTCTGGGATCGTTTGGCAATAACCGGTTGGCTATGCCTAACATTGGAGGAAGGAGAGTTTCTGCTATTCAAGTCTTTGGAGGAAGACTTCATTGATGTGTTGCAGAAACTTTATAAAACAGAGTCAACCTTTGATATGGTGAAGCATATTATTATCCCATATCAAACTGAGACAACATATTTCATACTTGTTTGTGTTCCCACGGAGATGAAAACCATAGCCTATGCTTGGAACTGTGGCATTGAGAATGCCAATGAAGTGAAGAAGATGCTTAATGTAAGCTTCTATTCTTCTTGCTTAACACTTTAAATGTATCCTCCGATATAGGCATTACAGAGTAGTAGCATTCTACTTAATTGGGAACTGGCAGTCAAAGTAGAAGATCCATCAAGTATGGGGGAGACATTTACTAGGCACGAGATTGGTCTCTTCGCTTTACTGATGTTACATTACATAGTAACCAGGACTCAGTTCTGTCTTGAATCTGACCAAATTGGATAGCAACAGGCAATTAATCGAATTGTTCATACTTGTCTAATAGCAGCTTATCGAGAAACTATCTTAGATGAACACTGTATACTACCAGATAGCTTGTAGCTAGAGAAATCTACCAGGTGTTGTTCAAGTGCTTTATCCTTTCCCCAGTAAATATATACTTCCTATCTAGTAACTGTAGATTATAGTTTCAACTAGAATATATCTCCTCTAGATGTATGTTCCTGAAGTAAACAATGGTGGTTAACTATATCTTAGCAATAGAATTTCTTAAAGTATATCATGATTCAGTTGCCAATTCAGAGGAGATATTCATCATTAAATCAAATAGGATACTACCATGTAATGGAGAGCAAACAGCTTGTACTATAAAGTTAGCTATCATTCTATACTACTGTAAAGAGAGAACAGAAAGAGGTGAGATTTTTTTTAAGTTGTAAAGACAAGAAACAGACACAGTAACTGGACTGTTAATTGTCATCTCAATGTAGGTTCCATTCCACTGTATATAAGTAATATTTCAAAATACTACTATTGACCAATTGGAGTATCCAATATGGTAATACACTCATATCTTGTATACTATTCACTCAGAACTCGGTAGTGACAGAATTCTACAAGCATTACGATAACATGTACAATCCAGTTGTTCCTCCACCATACATGTTTGAAATGCTTAACTGGAACTCCTAAAAATGGATTTGCTCTTTATTGCAAAGTGAACTTGAACATACCTGCTTACTCTCTAGGTATAATATTTGTACAATATGGATTTGATTAAAAACTATTACAAAAAGTTGAGCCAAAGCTCACAATGAGGTTATCTTTACATAGTATTAAATAAGAAGCCAGTAGAATAGTAATGAGTAGAAAACAAACTGTTGTTTTATTAAAGTAAGGAACATGGAATTAGGTTGAAAAGTAGCATTAACAGGTATATACAAGACAAATGGTATAACTAGTACAAGTATCCAGATCTACTAGAAAGCCAAAGAGTAAATGATAACTAACAATCCAAAGACTAGCAGTTGAGAAAAAACCTTAACAAGTCTGTATTCTAACAATTCAAAAATACTGCAAAGTATTAGAGGAAAGTTCGGAATGAGTAGTAACCATTGGTGATCAATTCACCAATAGTATTAAAAGAAAATATTCTGGGAGATGTAAATACAATCTACAAGGTGAAGATAACATCAATAGGTAATAGGCCAACTGACTCCGAAGCCAGTGGTGAATAAAAGTACAAGGTCAATAGTAATTGTCAGAAATGTAAAATAGTAGTGAAGAAAAGGTGAAACAGGAAAGGTAAAGATCATTGAAGAGGGCCTAGCGGTGTGATATATTTAGAACTATATGGATAAGCTAGTGATTGCCTGCATGCGTGATTTAAAAATTAAGAACACTTATTTAAATTCAACTAATTTGAATAGTAAATCACCGAAGACTTGATAAACTTGATGTAATTAATTTATAAGCTTCTATAATACAAAACTAAATTAAAAGTGAAGCTTAGTCCAACCTTCTTGCTCATTCCAATTCCCCAAACCTTTCCCTTGTTTCATGTTAGGAGTACCCGATTCCGATAGCCTAGGAGTACCTTAGGCAGGGTAACTTTACCCGAAACCGAGAATCTTAGTCTCCAACACCCCCCTCCGGCCCCCTTACGGGGCCCGCACGTCATCATACACATCAACCTTTGTTGCGTCCTGTGACTATATGGTCACAGAATTAAAGGTGTCAGAACAACACCGTATACGTCGCTGCCGTCCGTCCGACCGAAAGCTGTTCGCAGGATATATAAGAGGGGACCTCTGGCAAGACCTGAGAAGTGGAACGAAGTCAATCCGTCAACTACTCAGGGAGTTACTAGGCTTCAAAGAAGAGACATCTTTGATACGGGCCGTAAGTAACGGGACGTTTTCGCACAAGGTCACGAGATGAATGTTAGGATGTTCGGGATAACGAACCAATGCATTCACATCCACCCTTCGACGATTAGAAAGAGTCCAGAGCTCCTGGAAACACTACCAAAGAAGCCAGCGAGCTTCGAGGAGTGTTGCAACTATGATAAGAGGTGTACCGCAGTTGCGGGATTTACAACCAACACAACACGAAGGTCCACCCCCTCTACATAGAACAATCAGGAGTTGCCGACCGAGGAATTATGAGACTATTCAATAGAATGACCTCTCCTCTACGAGAAGAGAGTCATCAGAAAGAATTCTATCGGTTAGTTGTTGAGTTATCACAACTAGAAGTCATCGGCTCCGGCATATCTGCATATGCAGTCTCGTATCAAGACTGATCCTCTTGGTAACGAAAAGAACCATTGGAGCCAACAGAGTTCGACTTGAGAACTCGGCTACAGGTCTATAGACTCTAAGGATCGGAGAATTACTACTGGTGACAAGTATGTCTCCCAGGCAGGAAATAGTAATTACCGAAGATGGTGTGATGGTTTTCAGGGTCTTCCGGTGTTCGCACCTTTAGGGAGAACTCGACGTTGCGAGTTAAAATTAAAGAGGTACATATTTTGTATGTTAGATAGATGTAGTCCGCGAACACTCAGACGCGGAATATAAATATCGAAGTGCCTCCCAAGCTTAAGACATCATCAAGCAACGGAGAAGAGACCTTAACAATATAATATTGTTTTTACGATTCTATTTTACTTTCTTGCACTCTTAGTAGTCATAAACGAAACGAGTTGCTTCCGAGCCTTCCTAGACAAATCTCCGTCTATACAAACGAATCTCGATTGGCCTAGACAACCATAAGTCTTTACCGGTTGTCTCCGCCTAACAGTATATTGTTAGATCTCCTTGTTACCAAGGCTCTCTACATACGAGTGAACCTCAGTTCACATTACCTCCTCACCGCACAATACGACAAGACACCAAGTGTCTAGCCCTATATCCATAAAACCATTGCCTCCAACACTCCGGCTTGGTTAGCTCGAATACGAGCACAAAGAGAAAAAGAGATGTCGCAGCCTCCAAAGCAAATCGGTCCAGGGGAACCGATGGATACCTCAGGGGACAATAGTCCCAGTGCCTTCAGTAATCCCACCTCTCTCGATCCAGCTCTTCGAAATCCACGAAGAGGTGGAAGGACCCCTAGCATTGCGCCGACATCGAGAGCAACATCTCCTCATTCCAGATCTACTACACCACGTCCGAATACCCACGCCGTCGATCTCGCAAGACTCGCGGCCCGGTTAGGAATAGTTATTGGGCAGATCCGTCAAGACATTTCCACCAGTATCGACACCTCCAATATTGCATTTGAAACCCTCTCTGCAGATTCTTAGGAGAATGCAAAAGGGCTAATCAAAGTCCAAAAGCAATTATTGGAGGGACAAGATTTGCATGATAACGAGATGACACTCGTATTGCAACAGTGTGTCCTGGTGGAAGCCAACGTTCGGGACCTCCAGACCCAGTTGGCGAAGGAGATTGCTGCTAAGTTAGCGCAGCAAGACGCTCGACATGAGTGTCACGAGGGAGTAACCTCTCAATTGCAACGAGAAGCCCTAGAAAGAGACCTCACCCTGGAACGGGAGTTCCAGGCATTCAAGGATAACGAATTCCAACAAAACATGACTCTTCGAGCCATGATATCTAAGCTCGCCGAAAGACAAGAACGCGAGGCTCAGAGCTACAGTGACTTTACCCGAACGATACAACGAGATCAAACTCGTATCATGGATACTCTCGGACTACTGACAGAGCGGGTAACAGAGATCACACAAAATCGACCCACTGGTCGACAAGTAGCGTTGGAATCGGTCCCTGAAAGTTGGGCAGAAGCAAGAGAGGAGACTCAACCTCCAGAGGGGCCTTCCCGAGATAAGGGAAAGCAAAGAGAAGGAGAACCTCCCATCCCTGCGGCACCAGGGGGTGACCCAGATGATGATGGGAGTGATGATGAAGGAGGAAACGGAGGAAGACGTGGTGGAGGCCCATCCAGATTTAGCCGCGGATTGACACCCGAACAACGTGGAACAGCTGATGTACTGGCGGAAGCCTTTGCATTAACCACCAAAAGACCGGCTGATGCACCCCCATTTTTCGAAGCAAAACCCTCACAGTGCGTTCGCTATTGGTTACTACAATGCGTGGACTACTTCGAAAGAAATCCTAGAACTTGGGATAGTGACCGAGAAAGGGTCATCTTCGCACTAGGAAGAACCAAAGGGGAGTTAGTCAACCCGGTAGCAATGTGGTACCGTAGGGCTATGGATGGACTCCATGGAGTGGAGCAAGATGCCGGCCTGGCAACCTGGACACGATTCGACCACGAGTTCACAGAACGGTTCGTATCAATTGAAGAGGGACGAAAAGCGGTCCGTGATATGGAGAAAGTTGAATATAAAGATAATATTCAAAACTACGTCCAAATCATGACCAACCTTAATACGAAGGCCAAAATAACTGGCCCCGCATGGCGTCTGGCGATGGAAAAGAAGTTACCAGCCAGCATACGTTTACGCCTGTCCCTAAAGACCTTCGATACCGATGCAGAATGGGAAGCAGCACTCAGGAAGGCAGGCCGAGAAGAGGAGGAACTAAAGGAACGGGACCATCTGTTACGGGATAGACCAAAACCCGTGAAAACTTCTTCCGAAGATAAGAAACCTGACAAACCCAGGTTTAAGAAGGAGAAGCCCCAAATCAAAGGCGGTGGTCCCTCCAAAAAGCGAAGAAGGGAACCGGAACCCGATAAACCGGCGAAAAGACCCGGCGGAGCCAATAAACAAACGCATACCAACTTCAAAAAAGCCCATGAAGGAATTCCCCAGTCCGTCATCGACCAACGAAATAAAGACGGCATATGCACTCGTTGTGGAAAGAAAAACCACGACTATAAAACATGCTGGGGACAAATTAAGGTGTCTACTACAAGGGCAGAGCGACCTACTCTCCCCATTAGACATAGGGCTAGGACGGTAGCTACGGTACACCGTCCCCGCAACATTTCCGCCGCCCAAACACCTAGAGGAAACAAACTTTGGGAACTAGGCGAAGATGAGGAAATGACTTAGGTCACCTCATGTGGCACCAACGGCAACGGCGTTTGGGTAGTCGGGGTTCGTTAGGATACGAGACCGGAATCGAAATTGGGAACCCCCCGGGGCTGGGGTGAAGTTAGTGAACGGAACCAAGCACCAGCGGTATTTTCGTCTGGGTAGTCCGCCAGGGTCAGCGGGAACCAAAATAACACCTTGACCAGGCATCCTATCCATACCAGCAAGCAGGCATATTAAGTAAGGCCGTGGGTAAGGGACCTCCAGTCAGAAGGGTTGCCGAATTCATGACGATGAAATTGGCCTGAAAGACTGCGCAAGCCCACCTTCCCGAACCTATCAGTCCTGAAGCTGAGTTATGTTGGAAAGAGGGGATGGTTCAAGCGCCCGGACAAGAGCAGCGAGTAAACTAGTTAGTCTCTCCAGTACACTAGTTATTCCGCAGACCTTACCCACAAGCGTTTTCCGCTCCCAGTTAGTTACTAGGGTTGGTGAAGGATGATACGGACGACCATATCACGTGTCGGGATCTTAACCCCAGAAAACATATGTGGAGTTGCAGGACACGTATCCGGGAAGTTGTACCAGCTGGACAGCGCCGGGGATACCTCTATGTTGCACACACAGCTGTTTCTGGTTGGAAGATCAAACCAATCCTTAAGGGAAAAGGAATTGGAGAGGAACAATAGATTTCGCAAGAAATCAACCTCGTTACCACCAAGGCCCTAAAGCATGAGAGAAAGGAGAGGCATCCAGCCTGAGAACTGGTCGTGCACTATTAAGTGTATCGGTGAAACGCCGAGTAGGGATTTGGAATTTTCTTTATTAATAGGAAACCAGTTTGTCTGAGGAGACCTGTATGGTCGAAACTGCGCGGGCGCGGTAACAAACATCCTAGTTGTTATCATAACCTCAGACATGTCGAAACGAAAAGACGACGGTTCGACCCCTCATCCAAAAAGACGCGCGTTTGACGCGCCAAAACCAACGCGATATGACTGTCCCGAGGGATACGCTCATATCCATGTTTTAAACCCGAACAGACAAAGATACAAAATCCGTGTTCTATTAGATTCAGGATCCAACGTGTTCCTAATCAACAAAGACCTCGTTAAGGAATTAAAAATTCCGTTCACAGAAAGACCGAATCCGGTCGCTATTCAAGGATTCGATGGAGTACAATCTCCATCAGGAGGAAAATTTTATACGCGTCCATTATGGCTTGAAATTGGATGCAATAAACATTTATCCGAAGTTGCGTGCGAAATCGCAGCAGCCGGAGACTATGGGATGATTATCCCATTTGGGTGGTGGCATTCAGAACACCCCCTATCGAACATTGGGGATCCCGATAAGTGGGAATTTAAAGACCCCAAATGTAAAACCACTTGTGTGGAAGAAGAAGATGAAGGAATCGCAGATATGTTCGAATACGACGAATCGGTAGCATGGGATGAGAATGCGATTCAAATTGGAAGAATCGGGACTATTGAAGATCCGAATGAAGTTAGCTTCGACTCACTCCCCAAACACTACTGGGGATTCAAGAAGCTCTTCCTACCGCAAACTTCGGCGAGGCTACCACCAAGGAGAACATTTGATCACGAAATCAAGTTAGTTGACGGAGCGAAACCATCTTGGGGACCCATCTATCCACTATCCGAGAAACAACTAAAACTCTTACGCGATTACCTCAAAGAGATGATCCGACAAGGAAAAATCAAGCGAAGTCAGTCGCCATTCGGTGCACCAATCCTTTTTACACCGAAGGCTGATGGCCGACTACGTTTGGTAGTGGATTACCGGAACTTAAATAAGATCACCATCTTAAACAAGTACCCGTTACCACTAATGTCGGAACTACGCGATCGAGTGGCAGGAGCAACCATCTTTTCAAAGATTGATTTAAAAGATGGTTATAACCTGATTCGGATAAAGGAAGGGGACGAATGGAAAACAGCCTTCCGAACAAGATACGGGCACTACGAGTACAACGTAATGCCTTTTGGACTAGCTAATGCTCCGGCAACTTTCCAAGACATGATGAACGAAGTTCTCCGAGAACATCTTGACCAAGGTGTGGTCTGCTACCTCGACGATATTCTCATCTACTCAAGAACCGAGAAAGAACATATCGAGTTGGTAAAAAGGGTTCTGCAAAAATTAGCGGATTTCCAACTCGCGATTTCAATTAAGAAATCCTTCTTCCATGTAAAAGAGGTGGAATTTTTAGGCTACATAGTAGCCGTTGATGGGGTGTCTATGAGCACCCGAAAGGTGGACTCCGTATTGGATTGGAAACCACCCAAGTCGGTTAAGGAAGTCCAGATATTCCAAGGATTTGCGAATTTTTACCGACGCTTTATAGAAAACTTCTCAAAAATCTGTGCTCCAATCACGGAAACATTGAAGGGTGATCCGAAAAAGTTCCGGTGGGGCCCGGAACAGGAGGCAGCCTTTCAAGAACTTAAGAGAAGATTTACTTCTGCCCCTATTCTACACCATTTCTTTCCCGAAAGAGAAACGGTAGTGGAAACAGACGCTAGCGACTTCGCTTTAGGATGCGTCTTATCGCAGTTTGTGGAGAAACGACTCCATCCAGTGGCGTTTCATTCCCGCAAACTAAACTCCGCGGAGCGGAATTACGAGATCCACGATAAAGAACTATTGGCGATCCTAGAAGCATTCAAAGAATGGCACCAATACTTGGTTGGCACCGAAAAGCCAGTTACTGTCTACACCGATCACCAAAACCTCCAATATTTCCTCACCTCAAAGGTCTGGAGCGGTCGCCAGATCCGCTGGGCACAAAAGCTCGCAGACTACAATTTCAAAATTGTCTACCGCCCAGGCACCAGAGGTGGAAAACCGGATGCACTCAGTCGACGGCCGGAGTACCGTCCTGAGGAGGGAGCTGCACATCGCGAACAAGCGATCTTGAAGCCTGAACATTTCCAAATCAGTTCGGTTACGAGAACTAAGATGGGGGAAATTCGAATCTGCTTACTTGCAGGAAACCCTGAAGGCGATATATGTGCAGATGATATCCAAGAGGAACCCAAATGGAATGATCCCAATTCCGTTATTCGGGTCAAAAGGTTAGACACAAGAGCAAGGCTTCCAACCAAGGGCTCAAGAATGGCAGCAGGCCGTGATCTCTACGCTCTGCAAGAAGATATAGTCCCAGCAAGGGGACAGTTAGTAGTCGGAACCGGTATTGCAGTGGGATTACCGGTTGGAACATATAGAAGAATTGCTCCCAGAAGCGGGTTAGCCGTTAAAAGCGGGATTTCAACAGGTGCCGGAGTAATTGATGCAGATTACACCGGAGAACTCAAAGTTCTACTATTCAACCACCGAGACGCGGACTGTCACATCAAAGAAGGGGATCGTATCGCCCAACTAGTGATAGAAAAGATTAATACCGCTGATATGATGGAAATAGATAACCTGGACGAAACTGAAAGAGGTACGGCAGGGTTTGGTAGCACAGATATTGCGACAAGAGCTATGACTATCCAAGAAATTGAACCGGTAGTCAGCCAGCTCCATGCGTCAAAGGATCAGAATAAACACTGGTATGACGTATCCGAAATACCCGAACGAACCCTCATGACCAGTACCATACTAGCCCGGAAAGAATTAAAGAAATTCAATCCCGAATTTCTGGAGCAGATTCAAAAGGCCATCCCGGGTGATAAGGAATGGCTGAAACGAAAGAAAGAGTTGGAAAATCTCCGAGACAATGACAAACCTTTCCCAAAGGATTGGACCCTAACCGATGATTTGCTGTACTATAAGCAAAGACTATTCGTACCAAACAACCAGAGCCTTTACACCACAATAGCCGAAGGATGTCACGACGCAAAGATCGCAGGACATTTCGGACAAGAAAAAACTCTCGAGATCATCATGCGAGATTTTTATTGGAAAGGCTTGGCCAATTGGGTAAACGATTATGTACGATCATGTGACGATTGTCAACACAATAAGTCACCACGACACGCGAAATATGGGCTACTCCAACCACTATCGATACCATATGCAGCCTGGGCATCTATATCCGTGGACTTTATAACACAGTTACCGCAAAGTCAAGGATGTACCCAAATAATGGTAGTGGTTGATCGGTTCACCAAGATGGCCCATTTCATCGGACTAGAGGGAACAGCGACTGCGAAAGATGTCGCTACCGCCTTCACGAAGGAGATATGGAAGCTACACGGCTTACCATCAGAGATTGTCTCAGATATGGACTCGAAGTTTGCAGGAGAATTTTGGGAATCATTGTGTAAAGCATTGGATATAAAAAGGAGGATGTCAACTGCATACCATCCACAAACGGACGGACAAACTGAAAGAACCAACCAAGTGCTGGAAGGTTACTTACGAAGTTTTGTCAATTACGATCAGGATGATTGGTATCAGCTCCTACCCCTAGCCGAACATGCCTACAACAACTCGGCAACCAATGCACACGGAATGACCCCATTCTATGCAAACTATGGGTTCCATCCTCAAACGGAATGGATGAAGGAGCGCGAAGCGCATAATCCAGGAGCAACCCTTTACGCAAACTGGATAAAAACGATTCATGAGCAAGCACGGCAATCACTCGAACAGACACGAGAAGCTATGGCCAAGTATTATGATAGAAAGGCTAAGCAACAACCAGACTTCAAACCCGGCGATAAAGTAATGTTAAACGCAAAGAACATTCGCACCCGCCGGAAGTCCAAAAAGTTAAGCCCAAAACTTTATGGACCCTTCGTGATTCTGGAAAAACGAGGAAGCCGGGCATTCAAACTCAACATATCGGATCGTTGGAATATACACCCAGTATTCCATGTATCCCTGTTAGAACCTTACAGGGAGTCGGTACGAGCAGACCGACAACAACCTCCCAGGGAACCCGAAGACATTGAAGGCGACCTACAATGGGAGATAGAAAAGATTGTAAGAAGCGAAATACGCTCTTACAGGAAAAGAGTCCGTGGCCGGTATCAACAGATACGCGAGCTATGGTATTTCGTTAAATGGCAGGGTTGTTCCGAAGACGAGAACACTTGGGAACCTGCGACGGGAATGGATAATGCGAGGGAATTGGTGGAAGAATTTCATCGCGATAATCCGGAAATGCCACGACGGGCAGAGGAAGGACGATGAACATAAGGTTAGGCACCTACGCTGTGCGTGAGATGCAGCTTTCGCGGGGCGAAAAGGAGGAAAGAGGCAGAAGGTTTTATTGTAAAGTCGAAAAAGGTGCGCGACAGTCGAGATATCGTGAGATAGTCGAGGTGATCTGTTTCGTCTTTAGTCCAAAAAACTCTTCAGGCGCAGGGAGGAGGGGGTAGATATAGAGGTCCTCCCGGACTTATCGGAAAACTTATCTCCACCGTTTCTCGGTGGGGTGTTAAGTCCGAGGCCGTAGTGGTGTGCGGCGACGGTGTGTGATAGGGCGAGGGGCTCGTGGTGTGGCCCAATATTACTGCGTCGGCGACCTCGTATTGTAACCGAGGTGTGTGTCGAGCGGTGAATAATCCCTGCCACGCCGGAAGCCGGAAGGATGTCCAAAATAGGTAAACGAACACACCCGAAGATGGTTGTTTCCTATTTGGTCATTGCATGATGCATCATGCATGACCCCGGGTGTGTTTCCGGATTCAGTAATCTATGATCAAAGGAAGAAACCTTACCTAAAATGGAAATGTTTTATGATTTCCTATCTCGGAAAGGGGACCGGACTTCCTATTATGGAAGTCACGTGATGCCAAGCCTTCTCAGCCTCAGCCCAAGCCACCGTCACGTGACGCCACATCACGTGCCCTACTACGCCACTGCCACAGCGCCACAACGCCACAGCACAGCCACTCACGTGACCAGCCACAACGCCACAACGCCACAGCGCCACATACACCGTGCCACCAAAACCTGGTTAGGGGTTAGGGGTTCGGGTCAGGGTTAGGGTTAGGAGTTAAGTAGATTGACTTAGAGACAGGATAGCAGGCACAGAAAAACAGGTCTAGTCTACACAGCCAGCACGAAAGCACTTAGTAGGCACAGCTATATCAACAACAGCAAAGAAGCAAGTAACAAGAGTACAAGCAAAAGATAAGCCATAGAGAGATAGGTGATACGATACCAGAAGCGGTGCAGTAGTACCAAAGGGGTACTAACTGCAAGTGAGTAGCAATCCATATACCAGTACAAAAGTACTGGCAGTTAAGTGTTGAAAGAGGCGCAGAAGGAGTAATCGAAGATGTACTCCAGTCCATCTGTAAACATCTTAGGGTTAGGAGTTAAGTAAATTGACTTAGAGACAGGAGAGCAGACACAGAAAAGCAGGTCTAATCTACACAGTCAACACGACAATACTAGTAGGTTATAGCAACACCCCGTACAGGAAAGTAGCAAGCAACAGGAGTACATGCAGGGTTAGGGTTAGGGTTAGGAGTTAAGTATATTGAGTCTAGAGACAGGACCAAGTCACAGCCATTACGGACAACAAGGTAAAGCAACAGAACAGACCAGCAACCCAGACAAGAAGACAAATACCGGAAACCAGCAGCCCAAGTCCTAGCACCAACTAAACTATTACTATAACAGCCTTGAAGGATGAGCTTGATGCCCTCATCTAGCAAACGTGGTGATAGTATTACACAGCAGTGTAGTACTAGCAAAGTAGAGAGTAGCAAACTAGATTTACTACAATCCGAAATGCGTCCAGCAGTGAAATATCCATACTGGAAGCTCACGAGACTAGTTGTACAAGGCCCATACCAGAGGCCAACGAGACCAGTTGTACAAGGCCCATACTGGAGGCCACAGAAACAATGATACATGATAGAATAAGTGTAGACATAAGAAGTAAAATAAACAAGATAATGACTTTTGGTTAGAATATAGCAAAGAATAATAAGGAACTAGATAAATTAAATAGAAGTTATCAGAACATAACAAAAACAAGAAATGCAAACGAGAAATACTTAATAGAAACTAAGGTAAATTGATGGGATAAACACAAACAGTAGCAGATTAGCCATTTTGAAATAAACACAAGGTAAAGTCAGGAAGTACTTGAACAATACGAGAAACAAAAAGTAGTTTAAATATAGAAAAAACAAAGTGATAGGAAGTTGTTTGCAAGATACGTTAAAATCAAGATGGAAGTTACCAAAACATGCAATGTAAAATAAGTAGCAAGTTATCTGAGAGCAGTATCCTCAATCTTTGTAGCAGTAGATGAGGTAGAGTGAGAAATTAACATTGTAGCCATCACTTGATTCCAAAAGTCCAGTAAATTTCGAGCCTTAGTCCAGAGTTGTTGGTTAAGGAGAAAGTCCATTGTTGTATACCTGATATCAGGGCCGAGAATACACAGGTCCAAGTTGTACAATTTCATCTCCTCGTCTGTAAGAAGGGGCCTTGGGTATTGCATACATTCGGTATGCCGACGAGTAAATCTGTCACCACAGGAACACTTCTTACCCCAGCCAAATACTCCACGTCTCCAAGCGAGGAACTTGGACTGATCCATCGCAGGTGCTGTGAGTATGGTGTCGCATAGTTTGTTTGGAATACGATCATGGAGAGAAACAATACGTAAGAGGTTTGGTGGATTGGAATCCAGCTCGAGGATACGGTTATTTTTCAGGCGATGAAGTTCCAATATAAGTTCTTGCCGAAGTTCTGGAATTGGCTTATCGATTTGAAAGGGTAGTAGCTTGCTGTAGCACGTAGGTGGGTTAAGAAACTGTAGGAGAAGACTACCAGAAGAAGGTGTGCGGAACTTGAAGTTGGATTTGGGGTACCAGTTGAAGAAATTTAACAACTGATAGGCAGGGTTTTCAGGATGGGCTGCTATTAAGTGGAGGTAAAAGCGTCCAAAGAGATGTGACGCACGGTGTTGAAATGGTAAAAGGCCCAAGAGATTGCAAGTTATGTGTTTGCGCTTAGCACAACCACCAGCAATCCAGTTCGTACAGGTATAGTAGGTATTTGAGATATTTCGCCATGATGTTGACTGAGGATTTCGCAAATGATTGGCATATATTAGGGGAAGTGAATACTCAAGGATCGGCGTTACGATAATCTTGAAAAGATTGAATCGTATGCGTGGACTCCAAGTATCAGAAAACCATCGTAAACCATTGAGAATCTTGATAACCCTCGCTTCTAGTAACTTTGTCTGATCTTCGCAATCCATACCAACTCTGGTGAACAAGACTCCCAAATACTTATAGCTCGTAACCTTAGGAATAGTTCTACCGTCAAGGACTATTTCAGCAAACTTAGCTGGATGTTGGGGGTTTCCAGTGAACAGATGTCCACATTTCAGAATGTTAAAGGCCATTCCATGACCTTTAGCCCATTGATCTGCAGTTACCACCAGGTGCTGTGCTTTAACTGCCGTTGGTGCTATCAGGACACCATCATCTGCGAAGAACAAGGCGGATGGAGATATCGGTGTTGCATTTTTATTCAAGATACCCAGCAGACTGTTGATGAAGCGATTAAACAGGATCGGTGATAGAGATGAGCCTTGCAATAGTCCTTGGCTACGTGTAGCAAATCTGGAGATAGATCCATTAACTATCATGGAGAACCGCATATTCCGATACATCAGCTGATATATCAGTCTTAAAACCAAACTATTCATGCCCTGCTCTTCTAATTCTTGCCGCAAATGTCGCCAAGCAACGCGATCGAAGGCAGAGGCAAAGTCCAGGAAGACGATATGTGATCCAGATCCTGATACAATGAGATGGTCCAGAGCAAGTACATTGGACAAGGTTGAGTATCCAGAGCGGAAACCAGCTTAAATATGTGAATATGACATATCACCAGATACTGTAACAACTGGAAGAATCAGAGATTCAAAGATCTTCCGGAATGTACAGAGTAAGCTGATTGGCCTGGAGTTTACGGCAGTATAAGCTTTAGTTGAATCTTTACAAAGAGGATATATTAAGGCTTGATTCCATCGATTTGGTGTTTGTCCAGTACGGAGACAGGCAAGAAAAAGTTGATGAAGGTACAAGGGGAAGCTAGTCTCCAGCAAATGCTGCAGCATGATAACTGCTATACCATCCAAGCCACACAAAGTTGTAGAAGACATCTTAGAAATTTTGGTCTTAATCTGCTCTGGTGTAATGCAATCCAAAAGGCCGGACGCGAGCAAAGTATTCTCGTCCACGAATAAGGGAACATGAGCGGTGGATTCTGGTACAGTAGTAGAGAAAACCGTTGAGTTTTCAGAAGGTGTAAAAGGTTGAGTGGAAGGTGAAAATGGTTTTGCAGTAGGGGAGAGTGGTTTGAGTGGATTGAAAATCTGATGATAATGTGCAACACATTCTTCCATCAGCGTCTGATCATGTGAGTTGGTAACTATAGGCCTCAAAGTTGAACTAGACCACTGTGCTCTCTTAAGCAACTGGATACTGGCAGGGATATCAAGATTGTGAGCTAGATGCTTCATAGTCGTATCGTTCTTCCGCTTTTCTTGTTCCGGGATGTAAACTCCAAGGACCGACTCGCCCAATGCTTGAATAACACTACAAAGTAGTGAATCCATCATGTCGATATCATACATATCTGAGCCAGACTTTAACTGCAGTAATGACTCCAGCATATTCTATGAAACACGATAATCGATTGCTATCTCAGGCCGACGAAGTCTCTGTACTTTAAAACGCAAGGTCTGATTTTGTTGCAGAGTGGATTTCACATTATTCGATAGTGATGGAGCTGGAATATTTGGATTACCATAATGAACATTCAGTACATATTGGTGATCCGTCGGAAATGAGATATGTGATGTATCTATCAAAGATAGTTTGACATGAAGAAGAAGTTGTGTCTTAACGAAGAGGTGGTCGGGGATGTGATCAACTAAGCTGTGGTCTGAAGTATGTGAAACATGAGACATCTGCGCATCTATAGCCCACTGTTGAAAAAAGAGAGTTCGGGTAGAGAGTTTGAATTGATGATTACTGCCAGATGATATATTACCACAATGGAAATGTGTATTAAGATCACCCATTAGCAGATCAACCGATTGAATCTGACTCAAATCAGTTCGAATGACGTTTTCGGTAATGGAGTATGGCGGATAATAGACAGCAGCGAATCGGAGTCCAGGTATTGTAACAGTAATCGAATGATGGGAGCAGGATGTATGTTGAATGATGGATCGTAAATGTGGTTGTACTAGAAGATAGATACCACCATGCTGGCGGCCCTGAGATTTCGAGTTTGTCATAACATAGCGTGAAACGGTAGAGGAGTGAACAAGAGGATGTGCAAGTCGGGATTCGTGATGCTGATACCAATGCTCAGCAAGGAAAATAAAGTCAAAGGAATTTTCGAGAAGGTGTATCGCCTGTTCAAACTTCCCATCTGGTAGGGAGTTTGTGTTAACATATCCAATACGATACATTAGTCGTAAGTGATATTGCGTGACGTTGGTTTAAGTACCAATATTGGTTTTTTGATCTGAGATTTGCCACTATCACTATATTCAAATAATATATTAGTACATCTAAGATCAATAAATGATATAAAGAATATTATCTTACTTTTCAATACTATCTGAGTCAGGAGAATTACATCGGCGTTTTTGTGAAGTAAACATTCGTGATGTAGAGTTGAAAGTAACCGGTAGAGAGGGTTCAGAGTTTGAGGTATTTGTTGCCATAGCACTGTCGTTTGCAGAAATATTTATGTTCAATTCAGGCAATGTGAGGTTACATCCTCCTGATTTTAATTCTCTCGTTAGCTGTGGTCCGATACCACGACTATATGCCCAATTGATAATATGCTGCCTAGTCGACTGTAATGAGGTTGTGTTAATGGATGCTCCAAGTCTCTTAACGAGGTTCGGTTTTAATAATTGTTTTTTTGACTCTGGAAGGATGTCATTATTCCAGTTGAAACTAGAAGCCTCCAATGGATTAAAGGAGGAGGATATTGTGTAAGTTGAATGGTGGGTAATGCGATTGCATATTTTCTGCACATGCTTGTTATCAACCAGCATTTCTAGAACTCGTCCATCGATCCAGGAGAAGTTGTAAACATGTCGCAGCTGTATTGAAACTGGTCGCTGGGATAAAATTCTCTTGACTTCCCTAATCGGCATATGTGGCATACCAAGAATATATATTGCCGAGACACTAGAAACCCGCTTGCTGTTCTGGAACTTTGAATTTGTGGAAAGTCCTGGTGAGGTAGGGATATTGCGTGATGTTGCTAGGTCTGCAGGTGATCGTTTTACACTATCAGGTTGTCCAGTCTTAACAGCAGTACTATATGACATATGTTTTATGTCATCAAATCCATGAGCAAGCTCTGGCAGCAGCTCTATGTTACTCGGAATCTTTGGAGTAGGTCTGGCATCAGTTGTATTTGATATATCACGGAATGTGCCGTTGTAACTCTTGCCATAAGATTTGGTAATATCGGAGTCTGTTATATTTGTTGATGAAATCGATATCACGGACTAAGTCAGTTGTTAGTAAATATTAATTAATTCCCTAATTACAAGAGGCCTGTACTATATTATAGCGATAGTAACTTGTATTACCACTTTTCAACTATCATGCTACTTCCTTGCCTTGATCCAGACTTAACAGTTATACATACCTCGTTATCGTTAATCTCATCTTCAGCATCCTTTTCAACTCTCCGCTCAACGTGATCTAGCCTCTTCGATAGCGCTTCTACAACCTTCTGTAGTTCCTTCCGCATCGCGATTTCGATGGCGAGTGTATGTTGCAATTTGTGCATCTCGTTAGCAGTATTGTCTGCTTTCGCGTGTGTTTGATTGCCTGTGATTTAGGGTTAGGGTTAGGAGTTAAGTAGATTGACATTAGAGACAGGAGAGTAGGCACAGAAAAACAGGTCTAATCTACACAGCCAGCACGAAAGCACCGGTAGGTACAACTACAACAACCACAGCAAAGAAACAAGTAACAAGAGTACAAGCAGCAGATAAGCCATAGAGAGATAGGAGATACGATGCCAGAAGCGGTGCAGTAGTACCAAAGGGGTACTAACTGCAAGTGAGTAGCAATCCATATACCAGTACAAAGGTACTGGCAGTTAAGTGTTGAAAGAGGCGCAGAAGGAGTAATCGAAGATGTACTCCAGTCCATCTGTAAACAGCTCAACCAGGATGCTTGAGATGCGGGATACAAGGCCTCACCACATGGCCAAGTCAAAGAAGAACGAGAACTTTTAGAAGAAAATGTAGAAAGATAAAGGAACTTGAAATGCATATTATGAGTAAAGCAGAAGAAAATAATATGTGATAGAAGTGATAAAGAAGAAATATAAGTAGTGAGTAGAGTTAGGATAAATGATAAAGCAGTAGAAAACAATAGCAGGAAGTGTAGACGTCAGAGTAAATATAGGAAATACGGTAAAGAAAATAAAAAAGAAAATACAAGGAAATAAGATAAGAACAACCAGATAGGATAACTGTAAAAAAGTAGGTGATTGACAAAGTAGGAGAATACAAGTGGTAAAAGTTAAATAAGAGGAATCCATTACAGTCGGAAATCTTATTTAAGGGGAGGAGGTTGTAGATCAGGTTTCAGTATATTGGCCATGGAGGTTTGCCAGAAATCGAGAAGGATGCGTGCACGGTCCCATATTCCTTGGTTGAGTAAAAAGTCCATGATGGTGTACTTGATATCGTCACCCAAGATCTGCTGATCCAGAGTATAGAGTACTTGCTCCTGTACAGACAAGAGATTTCCAGTGAAAGGCATGCATTTGGCATGACCTCGGGTAAACAGCTCACCGCAGGGACACTTGCGGCCCCAACCAAATACTCCACGTCGCCAGGCAAAGAATTGTTGTTGATCGGTAGCAGGTGCATCAAGTACTCGGTCGCAATCTAGATCAGGAATCCGCGAACTCAGGGTGGTAATTGTAAGTAACTTGGGTGCCTTTGGTCCGATTTCCAGAATCTGTTGATGCTTTTCTGCATGGAGTTTCTTGTCTAACTCTCCTCGAACACCCGGTGGTAGAGGAATCAAATTTGGAATTGGTGAGAGTAAGGGTATAAAACAGGAGGGTGGATTGAGAAAGTGGTAGATAAGGTAAGACTGTCGAGGAATCTTCTGGATCCTTGATGATTTAGGATACCACTGATAGTGTTGGAGAATTGCTGAGAGTGGATTTCGTTGATTCATGGTAAGGAGGTGTAGATAGAAGCGACCAAGGAGGTATTGAGCACGTTGTTGGCAAGGGAGAAGGCCTAGGAGGTTGCATGTGATATGAGGTCTGTTGGCACGACCGCCAGCAATCCAGGTAATACATTTCGAATATGTATTCTCAATAACCTTCCAACTTTGAGACTGTCGGCCATGCAGGAAAGCAGCGTAGAGGAGTGGTAAGGAATATTCGAGCGCTGGTGACACAATTGACTTAAAGATGTTATATCGAATTCGTGGAGTCCAGGTATCAGAATGCCAGGTGAGAGCACCAATATGCTTCAATACCTTTGTTGATAACATCTGTGCCTGAGCCGTAAAGTCAATTCCAGTCTCATTGAATAAAACACCCAGATACTTGTAGGATGTAACTCGCGGAATAGGTAGGTTGTCAAGATAGAGGTCATCCAAGATCCAAGTCTCCTTTCCTTTTCCAGTAAAGAGGTAGCCACATTTGGCAATGTTAAATGACATGCCATGATTATTAGCCCACTTGTCACTGGTGTTAAGATGACTTTGTACACCACGAGCTGTTGGTGACATTACCACTCCATCGTCGGCAAAGAACAGAGCACTGGGAAGCCTCGCTAGACTGGAGTAGTTGAGAGATACAAGAAGGCTGTTGACAAATCTATTGAAAAGAATAGGCGACAGAGGTGATCCTTGCAGGAGGCCAACAGTCCTAGGTTGGCGTTGGGATAGGCAACCATTAACAACAATAGAGAAGGACATATTGTGATACATCAGTTGATATATCAGTTGTAATATCAAGGGATTTATTCCTTGTTTGCGTAATTCAACGTCCAAAAAGGTCCAGCTAACCTTGTCGTATGCGGAGGCAAAGTCGAGGAAGACTACATGGGGTGCCATTCGTTCCTCAATCAGGTGATGCAGGGTAAGGGCATTGGTTAACGTCGAGTATCCAGATCGAAATCCTGCTTGAACTGGTGAATAGGTCATATCACCAGACCCACGTACAGAAGGAAGAAGGATTGATTCGAATATCTTGCGGAAGATACAGATCAGACTGATTGGTCGTGAATTGCTAGCTGTATATGGTTTGGCTGGATCTTTCCAAAGTGGATAGATGACACTGTGGTTCCAACGAGTAGGAGTTGTTCCTGACCTTACACAGGCTAAGTAGAGGGTACTGAGTACCTGGGGAAATGTGGTATCAAGTAGATGCCGTAGCATTGTAATTGTTATACCATCCATACCACTTGAAGTGCTGGTTGACATTTGTTGGATTCGGGCTTGGATTGCATCTGGAGCAAGTTTAGCAACCAGACCAGATGCTAGAACAGTATCATCGTCTGGAACAATAGAGTATAGTTGAGTGTGATCAACATGCTGATTAATGGAAGAGTCGGATGTGGAAGATGGCCTGGTTGCCATGAAGTCAATATTCTGGAGGGAAGATGGTGTAACTTCAGAAGGCGAGTTTGGTGATCGATTGAAGATAGTCCTATAGTGATTAGTACATTCTTCAAGAGGAGTACTAGTTGTAGTAGAGCTAATTATAGGTGTTGTAGCAGCAGAGGCACGTTGGGTACGATGGAGTAGTTGAATACTGGACTGCATATCATGGTTACAAACAAGTTTCTTGCTAACCAGATCTGGCCGTTTGCGTGACTCATTTGGCTGGTAGGTTCCAAGTACGAGTTCCGCAATTGCCTGCAATGAAGAGCACAGGAGAAGGTCAAGCATATCAACATCAAAGTTCTCAGAACCCTTGTAGGATAAAGATAGAGAATCCATAAGACACTAAGCTTTCCTATATTTAGCTGCTGTCTTAGAGTTTCGAAGACGTTGTATATGAAATCGTGTTGGAGTTTCAGGTAATGGGAAAGTCGGCGGACCGGATGGCTGGTTGGAATCAACATCAATCGAGTTGGTGTTTTTGTGTACCTGAAGATGCAGTAGGTATTGGTGATCAGTTCGAAAGCCAATAGAATTTGTTGCTATTAGGTTGAGCTGAATGAGATTGCGGATTTCCTCTTTTGCAAAAGTATGATCAGGAATTCTATCGACAGTATTATGATTTGCCGTATCAGAGAGATGAAACATGTGCTGATCGATAGCCCAGGTTTAAAGAGAATAGATCGAGGTTGTATTGCAGGAGCAGTACGCGGGAAGAGAGGTGAATCACAGTGGAATCTGGTATTTATATCACCGACAAGGAAGTCAACGGACCCAATCGTATCCAGATCACACTGAATATCGGCTAGTTGAAGGGAATATGGTGGGTAGTAGACTCCAGCAAATCGGAGGCCAGGTAGAGCAACGGTTATCGAGTCATGTGTGCAGATGGTTTGCTGTATAACAGAGCGTAGATAAGGTTTAACAAGAAGGTAAATACCGCCGTGATGGCGGCCCTGTGGTCGTGTGTTGATCTTTGAGTTACGGCGAACGGTAGAGCTGTGGACAAGGGGATGAGCGAGACGTGTAGCGTGATGCTGATACCAATGCTCAGCAATAAAGAGAAAGTCGAAGGATGTTTCGAGAAGGCTGATTGCCTGTTCAAACTTCCTGTTATCCAGGGAGTTTGTATTGAGATATCCAATGTGATACATTAATCAGAATCGATTAGGACGGGACTTGGCTTTAATACCAATTGTTTCTTGGACTTTCGAGAGGATGAATTCAACCTATAATATCTTAATTAGATTAGAGCATTTTAATATATGACAGAGGTGAGGTGTATTACGGTGTAAAATCAGCTGTTAATGAGAGCCGCCTCTTGCGTGATGATATTGTCTGATATGCAAGGGCATCTGGCGAGGTAAAGCATGAATTTTTAGACACTTCATGACAGGTAGTATTGACTGCAGGCGTTACAGCAATATTGTTGATAGGAGACTGAGAAATCTGAATACCACGCTTATTCAATTGATCCTTCAACTGAGTTCCGAGACCGCGATTTTGTGACCAACTCATTACATGCTGACGGGTTGCATGATTTGTGCTTGAAGCAATTGAAGCTGCAAGTCTTTCCACAAAGTTCCTCTTTAGGACTGCCTCCTGGGATTCTGGTAATGGGTCACCTTCCCAGTTAAAAGAACTAGGCTTAAGAGGATCAAATGATCTGTTAACCTTGTACTTGGAATGATTCTCTAAGCGGTTCCTTATATGAAGTAAGTGGTTAGTATCTACCAGTAATTCGACAATACGACGATCAATCCAGGAAATGTTTCGTATATGGCGTAGCTGAACTCGAATTGGTGCTGCTTTGAGCAGTTCCTTGACCTCAACTATGGGTATATGTGGAATACCTTCAAGATACAGGGGTGTTGAAGTAGTGACCCGTTTTCTCTGAGAAGCTTTCTTCCTAAGATGGCCTCCTTCCTTAGTGATGTTTAAATATCGTTTATCTGGAACAGTTATTAGATTAACTTGTTTGTAATGTACAGATAAGGAATATATACCTTGTCTTAAGACAGAACTATAGGTTAATATAGCATTAGGCCTAACTGGTAAAGGAGAAGGGCCTGGGTTGACAGCAGTGGTATCCACACTCAAGAGTTGTAAGGTGGGCGAAGAAGTGTCCAGACTCCTACTACAATTTGTATTGGTATTCGGTTCATTTAATATTTGTTGTGTAGTTGCCGAAGAGTTGGTATCATGGTTGGACGTAGGATGAATGTCAGATAACCGGTACTTCAGGTCCAGAATTTCCTGCCGAGCCTGGTGAAGCTCATTGCAAAGAATAAATATCTCATCCCACAACTCCTTTTTTGCCTTTTCTTCAGCCTTTTTATCTATATCAAATTGTACATATTAGTCAGAGTAAGATGATAGTTTAACTATATTGTAACCTAAAACACGAAGCAGATATTTATGCAGGTAACAAAAGCAAAACCTTTATTTTCAACGAGTGATTAACTTACATTCAGTATCAGCACTGATAAAATCATTCCATTCTGTGTATGTGATTCCAGGAGATATATTAGGTGCACCTTGGTCCGCAACCTGTTATAAGACAAATATTAAACTTAGTAAAACAGTCATGTGGAAAATATATATAAATATATATATTGAAATTTATAAGAAGTTGCTTGTAGAAGAGCATCAGAATTTGGGGATATACCGAGATGCTATGTTGTATCTGTTGAGTTACAACTCTGTTATTCAGAATTGTTATATCTTTACTATGTAGCCTTCTACTAGGCGGTCGAAGTTGTTCCGGTTGATTTTCTAACAACAATTGTCAGTAATGATACCCCACCAATACCTTAAGATTCTTAACATTGGACTGATTAACCATATAATAATATAATAATAGAAATCAGGCAGAGATGACAAGTATGATTAAATTTACGTACCTGAGGCTACAACAGTAGGAGTACTGAGCAGAGAGCTTTTTTCCATTACAGGTCTACAAATTTGTAGAAACTCTGTAACACCAATTGACTTTTTACAACTTGATGTAATACGACAAACAAAGCGCCGATATCGTCTTCCATGCTCATCCTTCTTACCAGCACAATCCTTTATGAAGGCGCCACGCACAGTGTCAGAGGCCCCACAACCAGGACAGGATAATTGCTTATTGAAGAGTAAATGCAAGGATTCTGCCTCCGCACGCTGACCATTTTCCTCGCGTGTATTTTCCTTCTCTATCCGATTCATTTTAGTATTGATTTGATGGTTTATAGCCTATCAAGTCTGTATAATATCTGATGGTCAGGTTAGTATTATTGTATACATATATGTTATTAATATCAATGTCATAATAAATGCAAGTAGAAGCCAAGGCTGAAACCTCGGGTTTCACTACCTCCAGTCTGTAGATTACTGAACAGCATACAGAAGCAAGAGGAGAAAATACTTACATTATCATATGTTTCCTCCGATCGCCGCTTATAGAACTACTAGCTACTACAACTAATTATAGTAGATCGACGAGGCTCTAATATAAAAGGAAGGTCGATACGGCCCTAGCCTAAAAGCTATAATTAGGTAGTACGACTGCGGCTTATATATCATGACGTCAGTAACATTGTCAAAAGATCTATAAGAATCTACCTACCACGTCCTTTATGCTAATATCACCTACGCCTCTAATATCCTCTATTGAGATACAATCCGACCGTTCGTGGTTGTCTTCAAGTTGCATTGAGTTACTTGCTAGGAGGAAGAAAATAAGGAGCGCTTCGTACTGGGCAGATACCGGTAATGCTTACCCCGACGTATATATATCAATTGCTATTTCTAATCTATTGACAATAAGTTTTAGTGCCGTTCTGATAAAATCTAAAGGACCAGAGGGTACGGCAGAAGGTGAAACCCGAGGTTTCACCTTTGAGAGTGTGTCCAAGAACGTCAACTAAGTGCTTTCGATTTGACCTTACCGTTCCTAAAAAATCTCAACTACCCCGCTTCAGAGTCAAAGGTGAAACCCGGGGTTTCACCTTTACCGGTGGGTACGACAACGGCAACTAAGTACTTGTGATTTGACCTTGCCGTTCATATAAAATCTCAACTACCCGGCTGCAGAGCCAAAGGTGAAACCCGGGGTTTCACCTTTACCAGTAGGTACGAGAACGGCAACAAAGGACTTTTGATTTTATCTTATCGTATTGGTAGGAACCTTTGGTTTCTGGTACCACAGTAGGTAATATTCCGCTCCTGTTTGCTTTCACCGTTCGGGTATTACCTTTACTATTAGTTAGCAATCTCATTTGTTCAAGATATTCTGAAATATAGAAGCTATCAATACTTACAAAATTGTAGTTGAACGTACGATACTCTTAGATAAGAGTCAAAGTTGGATATATACCGGGGAAAGAGAGAAACGACAGGTGTAGGGGAGAGGACCGCTTCTTATACACGATTTTAAAGCGGTGATTATTACATTACGTTGGTCTTCCAAGTACGTACTGTGCTATTATACCTCGAACATTAGGATGAAAAAACTGATACAAAGTTGATATCAAGAAATACGCACAAGCACTGGTATTATTCACTTCCGATTGTGTATACTGGACTTTGCGGATATAGCACCTAGTGTTTAATTCCAATAAACACTTATCCAAAATGCCACGTGAACGAGATATTCTAAGAAAGAGCAATTCAAATCCCCGAATCTCTAAGACAAGGCAGGGACATCGGACTATCATTGAACAAAATATTAAAAATTCCAGAAGGCGAGCTGCAACTACCTCTCACCAACCACCCTCCTCTAGCACCAACAATGATGACCATTCTACCAGGCCACGATATTTTCAAGGTCTAAACTTGAATCAAGGAAAAGCCTTAATGGAATCCATACAACGAGATTATCAGGAATTCCTCCAGAGCCTAAATAATAATGGAAGTGGAAGTAACGGATCTGATCAGCGCGAAGTACCTTCTGGTAGGTAATATATTACTACCGTAATTGATAATAAAATTGTTATGACTATAACATTAGTTAACGAGTTACTATGAACTAGATATTGAAATGGTCGAGGACATTGCACCCGGAGAAGAGGACGACAACACCAACAGTATGCCCAACCGCAAGCAACAGGAATATCAAGAATACAGGATTAAGTGGGGCAAGAAGAATTGGGGTCACATATTTGAACGGTTTGACAAATACGAAGGTGATTCTACGTTAACTGTTGTAGCCTGGTCTAAGCTCCTGGAGTGGTTCTCGAGTACGCTATCAAAAAAGCACATGAGCAATCTACAAGGTATATTGCAAAGGATTCGTACAAGGGAAAGACGAACACCACATATAGCAACCTACCGACCGAATGGAACCGGGCGAACAGTTCACCAACAAGAGCTGATACGTACATACACTAAGATTATTCGTTTGGAGAACCTGGAAGATCTGACTCTGATCAATCGGAGAGTATGGCTGATAACTCTATACGAGAGTCACACATCTTACTCGGATATGATTCGTGGTAGTGGTAAAACTCTACAGCAGAGACAGCAACAGGTTAACAAATTCATCCATCATATCTTCAACAGCGAAATGAAGATCGAAGTCACTATGCAGACTATTAAAAACCATGTTAAGGAGGGTCGCCACTGGCATGAAATGCTTTTCGCGGCCGAGACCAGAACCTTCGGCTATGGATTGCTTTTTCTTCTTCCTGTTCATGGATACAAAGAGTTAGCACGTAAGACCAGCCATCCAGTCTGGACCTTTCTCATTCAACAAATTCCACGGATGTCACGACGTGTTACTGAGTTAGCCAAAGCTTTCGATCCGATCATGAAGGCAATACAACAGCAAGGAACTGGCTCTGTTACTGCTTCACTACTTGGCTACGAGTTAACTATACCTATCGATCTGAATTCAGCAGCTGGTACTGATTTCAATGCGTGTGTTCGATCGTATCCTAATTTACACCTTATAGATACTCTGAAGTCTATCCAGAGATATGGTAGATTGAGGAAACCTCAGTCAATTGAAAAGAGTTTAGGGAAGAGACGAGAAGTACGCCAAAGAGTGAGACAAGGGTCAGAACTCGCTGCTGGCAATGACTCCCAGGAATTATCAGAAGAGGGGGAATGGCAAGATCAACCACTTCATCAGAAGACAATGAAGAGCAAACCACTACGACGGAGGATGTCGAAGAGCAATCCTCTTCAGCAGGAGAGGGGGAAGATGAATCCAATTCGGCGGAAGACGATAATGACCAATCAACCTCGGAAGAAGATGACGGGGAGCAATCAACTGCAGAAGATGAGGAGGAAGAGCGCTTGACGGCTGGCAAAGGGAAGGAAGTGCAATCATCCACCGCTATTAGTGCAAATTCTACTCATACGCGAGTAGAATTGGAAGAGATAGAGATCTCAATTGTACCTCGGGAGGGTGGAAGTGCTAATAATACTTCCAATACTGAAGCAGTATCTAATAGAGTTGATGGAGGAAGTATGGTAAGTTCCCTTCTTCTACTAAACACTCTCAATTTCTTCCTTATATGCTACTATGGAGGAAATATATTCGTTAACCCATACTATAAAACAGATTTTGCATACAAGCTTGGAAGAGAAACAGGTGAACGATAACGAAGAGAATCTACCACCAGCGATCTATGGAGAGAATGTAATGGTAGCTCGGGACTTGGAAGAATATCAAAATCAGTCGAAGACAGTGAGGGATCCTGATATCGAAGTATTTGCCTCTATCGAAGTAGATGAATCGTTCGCTGCCAATATTCAGGTATTTGAGCGTACAAGTATGAAGATATGCAATTGTAAGGCTAACCTGAATTTCACAGCAAATTGAGCAATCACTAGAGCTTGCCAGTGGACGAGTTTCTGAGACACCAATGACAAGGATTGAGGAGACAATACCTGAGATGTCTGAAATCATTGAACCATCCTGGAATGACCTTGTAGAAGATATGGTGGAAAATGATGAAGATATCATGAAAGATTTATAACTTGAGTTAAGAATACGAGATAAGGTAAGAGTTTGTTTAAATCCATACACCCTCTATCTACTCTTTATCTACGAGACAAAGTATAATACTGAGTTACATGAGTAAGAAGTCGGAGAGGAAGTAGGAAGGTTACAAAGCAGGAGAAATTGTACTAAGATATGAGAAGACTGTACTTCTAAGTCGATAAGTTATAAGACAAATTGTAAATAGAGATAAAGAGAGTCAAAAAGTGGAATTGGACATATATGAATACAAAAAAATAGACAAAAAGAAATTTAAGGGAATTCGTATACGAGATAATAAAAGTAGAATACTGGTATTAAATAACGAAAGCCACTACTGAAAATGTTATACAGAATATCAGAGTCATTTTTGATTTTGATAGTAAAGCTATTAAATATAAAGAAGAACTCAGTCTCACAAAAGAAGAATAATCACTATATATTCATAATGGATGAGAAAACTTTAAAAATATATCTCAAAAGAATAGTAATAAGAAATAGTAGCAAGAGAGCAAGGACTGGAGGTACTAGCAATATGAGGATAAAATAGTAGGCACTAATATACTGGATTACTTAGACAAAGAGAAAAACAATGTACTCAAGATTAATCAGTTTATTCCTTCTGTAATATATAAACTATTACCGCAAGAAATATCTACACTTAGATAATATATCATACACAAGTGAATTCAGTCCTTAACCTAGGAATGAAACTGCTCTTACTGATACTATCTGTAAATACCTAATATACATAATCCTGAACAATTCATTACAGAGTCAGAGAGTAAAAGCTATAAGTCTAGGATACACTCCTGGGATTTCATTCTTTGACAAGGAATGAACATAAAGATGGAAGAACCTGTTGTAAGTTTCTAATACAACATATTCTGGTCATTTCATTACTTGATCAGAAATGAACATAGGGCTGGAAGAATCCATTGCAAGTTGTTCATATAACATACCTCTGTTACTTGATTCCTTGAAAAGGAGAGAACATGAAGCTGGCAGAATCCACTCCATGATGTTAATACACCATATCCCTGTCATTTCATTCCTTGACGAGGAATGAACATAGAGCTGGAAGAATCCACTACATGTTGTTAATACACCATACCCCGGTCCTTTCATTCCTTGACGAGGAATGAACGTAAAGCTGGAAGCATCCCCTACATGTTGTTAATACTCTACACCCCGGTCATTTCATTCCTTGACGAGGAATGAACATAGAGCTGGAAGAATCCACTACATGTTGTTAATACTCTACACCCCGGTCATTTCATTCCTTGACGAGGAATGAACATAGAGCTGGAAGAATCCACTACATGTTGTTAATACTCTACACCCCGGTCATTTCATTCCTTGACGAGGAATGAACATAGAGCTGGAAGAATCCCCTACATGTTGTTAATACACCATAACCCGGTCCTTTCATTCCTTGACGAGGAATGAACGTAAAGCTGGAAGCATCCCCTATATGTTGTTAATACACCATACCCCTGTCATTTCATTCCTTGACGAGGAATGAACATGAAGCTGCAAGAATTCACCACATGTTTTTAATACCCATAACCCTGTCATTTCATTTTTTGACCTGGAATGAACATAGAGCTGGAAGCATCCCCTATATGTTGTTAATACACCATACCCCTGTCATTTCATTCCTTGACGAGGAATGAACATGAAGCTGCAAGAATTCACCACATGTTTTTAATACACCATACCCCTGTCATTTCATTCCTTGAGCAAGGATCAATATAAAGCTAGATGAATTACCAGCTAGTTGTTAACATGCCATACCCCTGTCATTTCATTCCTTAAGCAAGGATCAACATAAAGCTAGAAGAATTACTAGCTAGTTGTTAACATGCCATACCCCTGTCATTTCATTCCTTGAATAAGGATCAATATAAAGCTAGATGAATTACCAGCTAGTTGTTAACATGCCATACCCCTGTCATTTCATTCCTTGAGTAAGGATCAACATAAAGCTAGAAGAATTACCAGCTAGTTGTTAACATGCCATACCCCTGTCATTTCATTCCTTGAGCAAGGATCAATATAAAGCTAGATGAATTACCAGCTAGTTGTTAACATGCCATACCCCTGTCATTTCATTCCTTGAGCAAGGATCAACATAAAGCTAGAAGAATCACCAGCTAGTTGTCAACATGCCATACCCCTGTCATTTCATTCCTTGAGCAAGGATCAACATAAAGTTAGAAGAATTACCAGCTAGTTGTTAACATACCATACCCCTGTCATTTCATTCCTTGAGCAAGGATCAACATAAAGCTAGAAGAATCACCAGCTAGTTGTCAACATGCCATACCCCTGTCATTTCATTCCTTGAGCAAGGATCAACATAAAGCTAGTAGAATTACCAGCTAGTTGTTAACATTCTATAGCCAAACTCAGGGTCAGAAATACTCTATGGTAACACAAAACTCAAAGTGAAAACCACAACAAAAAAAAGTCCAGAAAATTCATTCATGAGTATGTGACAATTTTTTTATACTTTCAAGATATTTGAAATGTTGCAAGTTTAATAAAAAAACCCCCATCTTAATTGATTAAGAAATGAAAAAGTTGTTGTAGATTGAAAGTTGTGCCACTGCATCCACACTGTGGCATTGGTTGTTGTGTATTTCTCATACTTTTTATGGTGAAAAATTTAAAAATGTGTGAGAAATTTTTAAAAGAGGTGAATATCTGAGTATGAGGAAAAAAATTTAAAATTTTCTGAGATGAAAAAAATTTAAAATTGTCCCAGATGAAAAACATTTAAAATTTTCTGATTGAAAAAAATTTAAAATTTTCTCAGAGGAAAAAAATTTAAAATTTCTGCAAATAAAAACAATTTTAAAATTTTCCTAGATGAAAAAATAAATTTAAAATTTCCTCAGATAAAAAGTGAAAAATTTAAATTTGCAGTAAGTATTTTTCTTTTTTAATATTTTCTTACTTAACTTTTTTTTTTTTAAGTTTTCCAGTAAGTGAAAAAAATTTTAATTTTTCCTTCTGGAAGCCATACTCCATTATGTAAGCAGCTCTGCATTTAGCAACCTTTTAATCCAATCCCCCTTTTCTTCACATACAATACTGTTCTACCTGTCCCTTCTATTAACTTTATCTTTTATTTTTTCACACTACATCTACAAGTACTTTACTATTTTTATTAAAATCATCATGTCAAACAATCAGAGAGGAAGACCAACAAAGTCTGCTGAGGAGAAAAAAATTGTCAAACAAGCTTCTGATAAAAGAAGATATTTGCAGAGAAAATCCAAAGTCCAATCCCTACAGTCACTTAATGGACACAACACACAGGATGATTCCTTTCTCCAGCAAGCACCTAGTAACCAGGTAGGTGTCACAATATCATGTTTTAAGTACTATATTATGCAGAATGCTGACTGTTACATTACTTAAAGATGGTAGTACAAGAGAGTATCAACTCCTTGCAGAAAACTAAATCAACAAGTTTTGCTCAATTGAGAGATAGTTCAGTAAGTGGAAAGGATATTTGAGAATTCAACAGAAGATTGGCTAAAGCAAAGACAGGTTGCCTTGACAGAAGATACAGTGGATATAAGTACAGAACATGACTTGGATAATATAGAAAGGGATGAGTTAGCACAATGGTTACAGCAGAAATCTAGAAGATGGCCACAGCTGGTTGGACTAGAGAATATGCTTGATGATATGGAAATATCTGAAGAGGAAGCTTTTATGTGCATGCAAGAGGAGGATCAGGAAAGAGAAGGAACTGAAGAAAGTTCAGAAAGTTTTAAGCAAGGTATGAATTAAGTTCCACTATTGAAGACAGAAGTGATTGGACTAATAATTATCATAGGAACTTCAGATAGGCAGGAAGATGTGCAGGTTGAGAAGGATTCTTCAGGCTGGCCTAAGCTTTCAGGCTTAGAACAGATATTGTATGACATGGAGATTGAAAGAGTAGCAACAGAAAACATGATGGGCAAGAAATTGAGTAAGTTTGGATACACTAGAAGTTTAACAAGGTAGCTTTCTAACAGTAATAGATCTTATAAGAACAGTTCAAGGTACTAGGGATTTTATATATTAATTGATTCACTACTAAGAAGAGAGTTTTATTACAGAAGATTTGAACCAGGTTGAGAATTACAGTTCAGAGGAGGAGCAAGAGCAGGATATTCAGAAAAGGAAAGAGAAAAATGGTAAGTCAATTCAGTATCTTTTCAAGGTTCAAGAAGACTAAGATTTTTATTTTTAAAGTGTTTAGATTATCACATATAAGAGGTATGTCTTGAGAAAGAATATGTAAAGGAATAGAAGTACTGATTACTATGGAAGATTGCAATATAGCAGATTTGAGATTTCAGGAAGAAGAAAATACAAGCTCTAATGAGAATACTGGTAAGAATTTTAAATCTTTCCCAGATTTCTTTATGCTAAGAATTTTAAATTTTTTTCATAAGAAGCATATTAAATTTTGTTTTATGGAAAAAATTTAAAATATTTTTCTTATGAATAATTTAAAACTGTTTTCATGAGAATAATTTTAAATTATGTTCTTGGGAAGAACTTTAAATTATTTTCATGGGAAGAACTTTAAATTATTTTCATGGGAAGAACTTTAAATTATTTTCATGGCAATAATTTAAAATATTTTTCTTGTGAATAATTTAAATTTTCATGGGAAGAATTTTAAATTATTTTCATGGGAAGAACTTTAAATTATTTTCATGAGAAGAATTTTAAATTATTTCCATGGGAATAACTTTAAATTATTTTCATGGGAAGAATTTTAAATTATTTTCTCAGGAAGAATTTTAAATTATTTTCACAGGAAGAATTTTAAATTATTTTCATGGAAAGAATTTTAAATTATTTTCTCAGGAAGAATTTTAAATTATTTTCATGGAAAGAATTTTAAATTATTTTCTCAGGAAGAATTTTAAATTATTTTCATGGAAAGAATTTTAAATTATTTTCTCAGGAAGACTTTTAAATTATTTTCATGGAAAGAATTTTAAATTTTTTTCTTGTGAATAATTTAAAATTTTTTTCATGGAAAATATTTAAGTTAAATATTTTCTTTGTTTTATTTTAAGTACTGTATTAATGTTAATTATATAGTTGATCATTGTTTGCAAACATATTCTACTCAGAGCTCTCCCTCTGCCTACCAATTCTTACCATCCATTCAACAAACCTTTCACAATTCTCTTCTTTCCAGCACCAATCTATCAGTTTCAGATGGATCAGCATCCTCTTCAGTTTCTACAAATCCAGATATTATTGAAATATCATCAGATTCTGACTCTGATGTTGCCTTGATGTCTAATGATGTGGAAGATGTCTTAAATCATCTAGTTCAACATTATTCTCTTGAGTTTGGTTGTTCACAACATTACACTACTCGAAGTCCTACAACTGGAGCACCATCCTGGCCTATGACAAGAATTACTGAGTGGATAAATCATAATTTGCCAGTAGACTATCCTGTACCTGGCAAGTTTGGTTATACTGGAAGGGTTACTAGCCAACAATGGCAGAGTATATTATGTGGTACTACTGAGGAAAGTTCTGTTCCTCCTGTTCTTGAAACTCCTACAGAAGGAACCAGTTCAAGTACTCATATCAGATATGACATTGATAGCTTTATTGCTAAAGCATCATGCTTATCAGTGGCAAAGAAGGGTCTTAGAGTACAGTTCTCACCCAGTTGTCTGAAAAACATATCCTCTGATATTCATCTTTATTCTAAGATTGATACACTTTTAGTATCAGGAAAGATTCACACCCATCATGTGCCCTTGCACTGTATCCCACATTTTTACCTTGGTCATTTAACTTCCTGCCTACATCTTCCTATTTATGTCTTCCTCCCAGGGCTTTGGAACTTTAAGCCAAATGGCAAAGCCAATTCCTATGTTTCCAACCTGCATCTTCAACAGTGGATGGATATAGGTTTTATTCCCTCTATTCATAGACACTATCCTTCAGATTACCTTCAACATCTTCCAGTTTCTTTCAGTTCTGCATCAGCAAAAACCTTTGCAAGAGGAAGAGAGTTGGGAATTCAGGATGGAAGGTTTGAGAGTGGGAAAAGACAAGAACTGCACTACTTTCTCTCTGGAAGGTATTTGAAAAGTGTTTGGCAGGATTTGATTAGATTCTCTCAAATGCCAGGCTACACTCACTTCCAAGGCATGTTTTTGTTGGTAGATGCAAAGGACTTAAAAATGCAGTTAAAGTCATCTACTATTGCTGGATGTTGGCAATTATTTACAGACTTTCTGGAAGGAGATCTTGATTTCAAGAGTTTAGATCCAAGCTTCCAGTTCCTGGACTTAGGACTTGAGGTATTGGATGAGCATGGTGGTTTAAACTGTTTTTACAGAAAATGTTGCTTGGAGGAAAGTTTTAAGCAGTTAAGGGAAAAAAGTACTGGGTTAAAAGCTAGCACATATTCTTGGGCTTTGACTACACTCACAGCAAACCAGACCTTTGCATATTCCAAATCATCCACCCAGTACCAGAATGGGTTGATATACTCACAGTACTACTCACCACTGAAGTCCCTATTTGATGCTGGTGGAACCTACCCACTACAAAATACCAGTTTGGATTACCTATCTCTGCCACCAGAACTTTTCAAACTTTGGCAAGCATCTGGCAATGGTGGTGAGAGATTTCAGGTGGATAGAGAGAAATTGGAAAAATCTTACATCCACTGCAGAGACAGAATTCTACTCTCTTTGAAAGGAGCCATTCAGCAAAACTTGTCCTTTGGAATAAGGCAGGAACATAGGTTGTCTTTTCAACTATTTCTTGGTCTGAAAGACAAGTCAGATCAAATAGTTATCTCTCAACAACCAAAGAGCTGTTTTATGCAGGAATCCAGTGAAGTGTTTCACTTCCTGTATGGAAATTTTTTGAGATTTGGGTTGGGCTTGGAGTATACAGCTACAAGGTTGAAAACTTTGAGTTATGATCTTACTCAAGATGATTCCAGGATTTTCAAGATGTTTCTTCAATTGCAAAAGGCTTCCTTTAGCAACACAATGCTTGAAGCTAAAGGTGATCTTTGGAGAAGTCAAAGCAGAACAGGAGAGAGGACACTTGCAGGCTTGGGACTGAAAGATCAACTAGCAACATATAGGTTCTGTTGGCTTTCACCTTCAGTTATGAATTGGAGTAAGTGGGCATTTGGAAGTACACTAGCAACAAGCAACACTTTCAACTACATTCAAATTCATTCAACTGCTCTTCCTAAAGTCAAACACCTGCTGCAACAAAAGTCTCAATGGGAGATATTGGAAAAGTTTGGAGAACTTTTGAAGGAAATTAAGGATGTTACCAGCCAGCAGGTATATAAAATTCTTGCTTATATGGGAACACTAGTTATCCAAAGATTTAGAATAGATGTTTGGACATCTTTGTTTAAATTCTGTGATCCTGAATGGATTGAAGAGGTGGAAGCAAAAAAGGAATTAGCTCTTAGTGGTCTACTACCCTTGGACTATGAAAATGTGCTCTCCTTTGCTCCTACAAGGTTTTGCAGAATCAAGTATTCCAACAAGTACAAGTATAGTCTGCAGGATAGGTGGGAGATTTTATTTCATTCAGAAGATAAATGGGAGAAGCAGGAGTTGAGAAAAGCTTGGAAGGATAAAGCCTATAGGCTCTACTTTCAGAAATGTTTTTCTATTATTTCAACTGCTTGTGATAGTGAAACAGCAAGATTGTGGGAGTATCTTCTAGTTCAAACACAGTTTGTAAGGTCAAACTTTCTTTTACCATCACCATCTAAACACACATTTTTACAGAAACAGTCACAAACAGGTCAGGTATCCAGTATTTACTGGGTTCCAATACAGCACTGTTCATGGGTAATGTCTGATAGCTTGAGAAGACTTCCTAAGAAAGGTTCTGAAGAAGACAGATGGAAGAAGTGGACAGTTGACTACTACAGTTCATTACCAGATAAGTATGAATCTCCTGATAAACTCTTTATGGAAAAATTGAAAGCAGAGCAAGTGTTGGAAAGATTCTTACAAGAAAGAACAGTAAGATAGTATTGTTACTTTATCATACCTGAACTCTTTTCCTTAAACATTTTGTATTAAATTTTTTTCTTATTAAAACTTTTTTCATTTTTTTCTTATTAAAACTTGTTTCATTTTTAACTTTTTTTAAAATTTAAAATTTAAAATTTTTTTACATTTTTAAATTTTTCATTATTTTAAATTTTTAAATTTTACATTTTTTTTAATTTTTAAATTTTACATTTTTTTTAATTTTTTAATTTTTTATTATTTTAAATCCTTAATTTTTCATTATTTTAAATTTTTAAATTTTTTAATTCGTTAATTTATTTAATTTATTTCTTAAGAATTTAAAGTTTTTTTTTTCACCAGCTTTTATTAAATATCTTGATTAAACTTTTCTACAAAATAATTTTAAACACTTTTCTCCTTATAGTTTATTTTTTAAATATTTTTTTCAGAAGATATATAAAATACTATAGAAACAGAAGAAAAGTACATTCCAATCATTTTACATTCTCTCTAATCCCTCTCTCAATCTTCTATTCAAGTCCAGCATTTTCTCCTTCTGCTTCTCCTGCTCTTCAGCTTTCAACTTCTCTTCCTCCTTTACTCTTTTCAAGACTTCCATTAACTCTTCTTTCTCAGCCATCAATTCTCTTACTGCTTTTCCCATTCCTATTAGATCCTGCTTCAATTCCTCATACTTGTCTTTTGACACTACAATGTCATCTGAACCTGCTACCAAGGTGTCCTCAGGGACTACTTTAAGCCCATTCCTGTTCAAGTAGATGGAGAATTCCAAGTCTCTTTGATAAGCAGCCAGTGCTCCTAATAATATTAGTTAGAATTAAGAGATTCTTATGAACAAGAATTGTAACTTACTTTGACTTTGAATAACATCCTGAAGTATCTGAATCTCCTTTCCTGAACTCTCTGTATCTGGATCCAAATTTTCTGGTAAAGGATCTGGTAGTGACCACTTTTTGGTAGGGTGTAAAGGATGTTTGCACTCTCCTTCAGCAAACTGGAAAGCATAATGTTAGTTAAAATTATAAGAAATAAAGCAGTAAGTTGAACTATACTAACCTGAAATAAGGAAAAGTTTTGAGTAATATAATTTACAGAGGGGAGAGCTGGATTAAAGCTAGTAGTAGAATCACAATAACCAGGAGTTGGTGCTTTGTTAGGATAATCCAGTCTTGAAATAGGGATTTCTAAAAATTATATTAGACTATTAACAAGAATGTGGTAGGAGATAAGTGGAGAATTAAATATTACTTACCTGCAGATTTCTGAACATAAAGTTCTTCATCAATATCACCAGCCAGTTGTTGTTGTGCTTCAGTATCTGAAAGACAGTCTTGATCTCCCACATCCTCAGTTTGTAGTTCTGGGAGTGGAAAGATTGCTGGATCAGCATGGAGTTGTAGTTGTGAATGCTGAGATTCAGTTCTAAGTCTTTTGATCTAAAAAGAGTTGCAGTTCAGCAAAGTACTGGAGTAGAAAAGGAAGAAAACATAAGTTAAAATAAAAATTACCTCATCTCCAGTAGATACTGTATCAGCCCTGCCTCTTTTGCTTCTAGATTTCTTCATTGAAGAAGTTCTAACAATAACCTCATCCTCTATAGTAGCTAATGGGAACTGCTTTCTCAGAGTAATTCCTTCATCAAGATATTCCTATATTATTTGAATTAGCATATCAATGTAGTAAAGTAAGTTGTTATAACAATCAAAGTATTTTAAACTTTCTAACATAAAAAGAATTTAAAATTTTCCTAACATGAGAAAAAATTTAAAATTTTCCTAACATGAGAAAAAATTTAAAATTTTCCTAACATGAGAAAAAATTTAAAATTTTCCTAACATGAGAAAAAATTTAAAATTTTCCTAACATGAGAAAAAATTTAAAATTTTCCTAACATGAGAAAAAATTTAAAATTTTCCTAACTTTAGAAAAAATTTAAAATTTTCCTAACATGAGAAAAAATTTAAAATTTTCCTAACTTTAGAAAAAATTTAAAATTAAGTAGAAAGATAACTTACTTCAATTCCTTCCCAATTCAAAGGTTGTACTATTAGCCATCCTGCTTTGATTCCAATCATTAACTGATTGAAGTCAAATAAGGAACTGCTGCCAAATGGTCTGCCTGGATAATTGCTCTCTTTGAATTTGCTGAAATCAAACCACCATTTTCTCCAATCATCTGTAAAGTTTCCTGTTCTCTTATGAATCAGACAGAAGGAGGAATTCTTTCCATCTCTAAGACAACCAATACTAGACTTGGGAATAATTTTCAAGGCAGTATCTATTATTATTTCAGATTAAATAATAGCTTAAACTTGTAAGAGAGATGTTTGCACTTACAAACAGTTTTAATGATGGCATTTTTCATCAGAGGAATCTTATCCTGAGTCCAGTTGTCATATTTTTCATTCAATTCTCCTAACTCATATGCTTCAATCTGCTGTGAAGTTGAAAGAAGTGGAATACTGGATTTCTTGGTAGACATTGGGAGGTTGTGGAGCAGAATAAAGTTGTTAATAGTGCTAATAAGATACAACAGTGAGAGAAAAGATAAAGGTTTTGGAGGAAATTGAGTGTAAGAAAAAAGGAGTTACAACATCAGGAGGGGAATAGGTTAGATCTATATAAAATAAGGGGTTGGCAAGGAATCTTAATATCTGTAATATGATATGTGATATGATGTATTGATATGTTGTACCAATTATCTTATGACAAGTAAGTTTTTCTTGAAACAGAAAAAGAAAAAATTTCTGACCACTAGAAGTTACATTCATTCCTACTCTGTAGATAAAAATAAAATAAAAAAAAGTAATATAAAAAAAGTAATGAAAAAATAAATAAATAGGAGTTATAGAAATATGATGAAAATGTATTTCAAGTTACCAGTTTCATGTTTGCAAGTAGAATGCTAAGTATTTCTCTTTTAATAGCTGGCATATTCTCTTGACTGTAATTAAGTTTTTTTCCTTCAAGCAATAAGAATGCTGTATGCATTACAAAGTATGCACAATCCAAGGATTTTTCTCCTTGCTTAGGATGATTTCTCTAAACTATTTTAGTAAAAGTAAGAAAAAGTATATTAATTAAACTTACCTTAGGTTGATTGAAAGTCCACCTTTCAATTAGAGGGGCTTCAAGATCTGAAGAAACTTTGTTTTTTTTCAGAGCTGTATCCCAGGAAGCTAGCTGAAGTTTAGCTAGAAAAAATGTAACTTTCTAAATTATAAGTTAGTAAGTAAGAAAACAAATTAGAAATTACAATAACTAACCTTCCTGATACCTAGCTCCAAGTCATGTGCTGTTGAGTCAAATACTTCAATCATCTTGGTTTTGATTCCCACTCTAATGAGCAACCAATGATCTTGATTGACATTAAGAGGAATATAAAGAAAATGTAGGAGATGCCAGTAGTTGAAACAATAGAGATCATTCAGAGCAGTAGGAATGAGAGTAAGAATTGAGTCATAATCAAGAGAAGGAATACATGAAATAATGGTAGAAAGAACAGCAACAGTAGGGGGTTCATTCTCCTTTACAGAAGCAAAGGAAAACAAAATAGAAAACCAGGAATCCAGAACAGGATCTGTAGTCCAAGTAGTTTCTGGATTAACCATATCCTGCAAAACAGACCACTGCAGTGTGTGCTTATTATCTTGTGATCTAAGAGCTGGTTGATAGGTTTGGCTTGCAGAAACTTGTTGAATTGTTTCAATGAATTCTTCCAACACACATTCTGGTACTGCTGGTAAGGGCCTAAGAGGAGTGAGACTTGGTATCTAAAGAGAAGTTAGATTATTGTAAAAATTTCATCACATAAAAGAAATTTAAAATTTTCACATGTAAAATAATTTAAAATTTTCTCATGTAAAATAATTTAAAATTTTCTCATGTAAAATAATTTAAAATTTTCTCATGTAAAATAATTTTAAATTTTCTCATGTAAAATAATTTTAAATTTTCTCATGTAAAATAATTTTAAATTTTCTCATGTGAAATAATTTAAAATTTCTTCATGTAAAATAATTTAAAATTTTCTTACATGAAATAATTTTAAATTTCTTCATGTAAAATAATTTAAAATTTTCTCACATGAAATAATTTTAAATTTCTTCATGTAAAACAATTTAAAATTTTCTCACATGAAATAATTTTAAATTTCTTCATGTAAAACAATTTAAAATTTTCTCACATGAAATAATTTTAAATTTTCTCACATAAAATTTTTTTTTTTAAAGAATGTTTTTTACTAACAGTGTCATGAGGAATGGTAGCAGAAATATCTGCCCATAGTTCAGCTACATGATTTATGTAGTGATTTCTATAGTGCAGTTGCATTTTCAAGGCTGTAATCTGGTACTCCAGTTTACTGATTTCCATATTGATCTCCTCTTGCTTTGCTTTGGATGTAGAGACAACTAAGTAATTGGATATTAATCACTGTTTACATACTTCAAGTAACAGGTATCTTATACTTACTAAGAATATCATCTTCTTTCATGGTAACTGCTTCTCCACTTGTATTTCCAGGATGATTTGCAGACTCCTATTTGATTTAACAAGTTAGAAATTATTGTTCAAGCCAGTAATAAATAAAAACTTACTTCTGTACTAGCCACAACAATCTTAGAACCCTTCTTTGGAAATTGTAAATCATGTTTGGTAGGGTGTTGTTGGTTGGTCTGCAAGGTTGAAATAGTAGAAATAGGAGTAGCAGTATTGGATTCCTCTTGAAGAGCATCAACTCTTGCTAAAATCTGATGAATGGAATTCTGAGAAGTCATTATGTCTAGAAGGTAGTAAACAGGAAGTTGTAAGATGGGGTAGAAGATAGTTTGTGGGTAGGACCTAAGAATGTCACAATTATAACTGAAAGGAAAAACATTGTTAGAGGGGAATGTGAGCCCTTATATACTTCAAGATCTAGAATCTGAGGAAATAGAACTGGAGCTTCACTAGTAAAAGGTACAATATTATTTCCTAATAAGATGAAACTAACTACTAAATGAGAAGGATTTACATAATTAGAAAAAATATCATATATCTACTTACAGATACAAAAGGTGAAATCATATGTGATTTATCATTTTATCAGGTAAATGCATGTATCAGGGGAAAATAAGCAAGTAAGATACTTTTCAAGAATCCTATAGGAGAAGTCAGGGGAGATTTTGATTTTCTTGGCCCAACCTAGTGGGTATATAAGCCTGTTTTTTTCTATACTGCAGGACTTAATCTTCAAGTTTACTATCCATCAACAGTAATCAAAACTCCTTATCTTATCCATTCAGTTCTCACTTTGACATCCTCTCTCCACAAGATCTTCTATCATCAATCATGACCACTTCCAATCTTTCTTTCCTGACTACTATTCCTGAGATTGAAGAATATCAGATAGAGGAAAACAAGCTTCAATATAAGAACTTCCAGAAAGTGGGTCATATCATGATGAAAAATGTTATGACAAAGTTTGTTTGTAAGTTTGAATCAGATAGAAAGAAGTAATAAGGCAGTGACTAACATGAATAATAGATGATCAAATTCACATCATTATCAGTCCAGACTATAGCTGGATATATGATGGAAAAAATCAGGATTTTTGTATCCTGTTCAAGTATGATAAGTGTGATACAACTGATATGATGAAGTGGTGGATAACTTTCAGTAGAATAGAAAATGGAAGTAGAGGTCATAGTATACAGCAAAATAATGTGAGGGTTAAACATTATAACAGCTTGAAGGATGCAATAAGAGGTGGATATTTGGAGATAAAACAGGGAGATTGGCAGGGTATTGAGGTAAGTTTAAATATCTGGTATCCATGAAAAAGAAAAAAGGTTGGAAAAAAATTTAAAATTTTTTCTACTGGGAAAATTTAAAATTTTTTCTACTAGGAAAAGTTTACTGATTGCTTGATTAGGAATATACTCAATATACAGTTACTCAAAGATCCAACTTTATCTCATCTCTTGGTGCCTTTAAGCATATTTTCTTGTCCCAATCTAGGCCTCCTCCTTTTGTACTGGTATATTCTTTCTTATTCTCCCCTAAAACAATCTTAAGTTATTTTGTCTTTCCAGGTTACATTTTTCTAACAAACTAAAGTCCTCAATGGATATTCCAGGTCCTAGATCTCCAGATCTCTCCAGCTCCCAGGACCACCTGAATATTACTGGCACTACATTTCCTTCATATTCCACTTTGCATGGTGGGAAAATCATTAAACAGCCTTCTTTTACACCTATTAATGCTCCTGGTATGCTTAATTTCCAAGTGCTATTGTTTTATTCAAATTGATACTGATTAAATTTCTTAGATGGTCTTGATTTGATTCCATCCTCATTCACCTTTACCCTACAGAAAGTAAGATTATATTACTATGAGTTACTAGTTCTATGATTTTATATCTAATTATTAGATCAGTTTGCCCAGTCAGCCTGTCCAGATCCACTCAACTTGAAAAAGCCATGGTTGTTTTCCACTTCTACCTTTTCTGAGCTTAGTTCAGCAATTTCCCAACCAAAGGCAGAGGTTGCAAGAATATCTGCAATTCACCAGCATCAAAGTAAGTATTAACAAAGTAATATCTAAATAGAAACATTCAAAGCTTGCTAACATTCTCAGGAGCTCTATCCCTGTTTCAATCAGACATAGAATTTTCCATCTACTTGAAAAATTCTAAGAAGAAGATAGTTGAGAAAACCAGTAGGATAATTGAGGAAGGGGAAACACTAGTTTCAAGAGAGGAGTATAATCAACTACAAAGTTCTCATGAGTTATTGTCAAAACAGGTGGAAAGTTTGATTGCAGAGAATAAGGCTTACAAAGAAAGATTAAGAGATATAGAGGAGGAAAATTGTAAGAGAAAAGAAGAGAAGGAGAGGAAGAAGGAAGAGAGTTTGCAATTATTAGAAGATTTGAGAAGAGAGATCTTGAAAAGTTAGAAGTATTGGAAAGATTTCTCATATGTTTATTAAATTACTTTAATTGTTATTTTAAATTTTTCTTTGAAAATAATTTTAAATTTTCTTTGGAAAAATAATTTTAAATTTTCCTTGGGAAAATAATTTAAAATTTTCTGTGAGAAAATAATTTAAAATTTTCTTGGAGAAAATAATTTAAAATTTTCTTGGAGAAAATAATTTAAAATTTTCTTGAAGAAAATAATTTAAAATTTTCTTGGAGAAAATAATTTAAAATTTTCTTGGAGAAAATAATTTAAAATTTTCTTGGAGAAAATAATTTAAAATTTTCTTGGAGAAAATAATTTAAAATTTTCTTGGAGAAAATAATTTAAAATTTTCCTTGAAAAAATAATTTTAAATTTTCATTGGAAAGATAATTTTAAATGTTCCTTGAGAAAATAATTTTAAATTTTCCTTGAGAAAATAATTTTAAATTTTCCTTGAGAAAATAATTTTAAATTTTTCTTACAAATATGATTTTTTAGTTTATTCTGATCTTTCTGCTGTCTCTCCCTCTCTTATCCTTTAGAGTACAGATTTCAAATCTTTTCGTTTTATTTTTATTTTTGTTTTCTCATTTTTCTACTAGTTTGCTCAAGCGACATGTCCACATTCTCTTATTGTCAGTAGGTTCTTGAGTTTCCTGAATTCTATCCTTCAACGAACTGCGAGAATTAGTATGTTGGCTAGGATGAATGTTAATGGCATTGCAGATTTTGATCAAACTTAGCATAACTAGTATTGTTTCAATTTCAGAGCAAGAATTAATATCAAATTATCCTTTGTAGAAACTCTTACTATATTTCAAGCTGATTTAGAAGTCTCTCTGAACATAGAATAATCTTATTGGAAAATAGCTAACAAATAGTAGCAGTATGTAAGAAAGAAAGTAACTATTATATGAAGCAATAGGCCTGATATTTGATTTGTTTTACATTTTGTTTTAAATACTCCTTCTTACATAGCTTCTGTTACGTTTTATTTTAAATACTTTTGATTCATAATTAGTTTTATGTTTTTGGTTTAAGTATGATCATATATTTGGTGTATTTGATTTGTACTTCAGTCATCATCGGATACGTAGTTGATTCAATGTTTTACGTTAAATATCATTTAACAGTGATATTTAACACATGGTTTGTTTCATGTTTTGTTTCAAGTATCATTTCATACCCGGTTTGTTTTATGTTTTGTTTTAAATCTTGCTTGATACTTACTTTATTTTCAGTTCCGTTTTATATATTGTTTCATATATGATTTGTTTTATGTTTTGTTTTAAATTTTATTTTATTTGTGGTTTGTTTTATGTTTTGTTGCAAGTATTACTTGATTCATCGTTTGTTCTTTGTTTTATTTTATGTATTATTTGATACATACTTTGTTTTATATTTTATTTTACATATAGTGTTCGTTATGGGGCAGGGTGCACCGGGTTTTACCCTTAGAGGCCCCGCTGTTACTGGGCCTGGGTTTTATATTTTTTTCACCTCCCTGCCCTGGCTGGCCTCTGTAGCCTAACCTTACTACCCTGCGCCACCAGAGGTTAGCAAGGATGTGTTTAGGACATGTGCTAGATGTTGATGGGGGTCAAAAAACAGAAAAACCCCTACCCAGAAGTGGACTGGGGCGCGGGCCGTGTGTAACCTGTTCTCTAGGTACTAATCAGGTTTCGATAGAGGGTACAATAGTTAACAGGTAACCAGCTCTTCCAGCAAGGAAACGAGAGCAGTGTGCACTAAGGAAGGCTTGGGAGGTGTAATGGGAAACTTAAAAAGTAACTGTTCAACCAAGTATATTGAAATACTGTCTGTCGAAGTCTGTCCTTTCCATCATTGAGTACGAGGGTCTTGAAATTCACAATTCAGTTTATGTCTAGCATGAATGAAACTAATTAAAGGTATCAGGCAATACACTTTAGTAAAACAACATAGGTATCAAATTAATACAGGAAACTAAAACATAAAACAAACTAAGTATCAAGCAATACTTTAAACAACCGGAGTATCAGAACAATGCTCAAAACAAAACATAAAACAAACTAAGTATCAAGCAATACTTCAAACAATCGGAGTATCAGAACGATACTCAAAACAAAACATGAAACAAACTAAGTATCAAGCGATACTTCAAACCACTGGAGTATCAGAACAATACTCGAAACAAAATATAAACAAACTAAGTTTCAAGTGATACTTCAAACAACTGGAATATCAGAACAATACTCGAAACGAAACATAAAACAAACTAAGTATCCAGTGATCCTTCAAGTAATCGGAGTATCAGAACAATACTCAAAAAAAACATGAAACAAACTAAGCATCAAGTGATACTTCAAACAACTAGAGTATCAGAACAATACTCGAAACAAAACATAAAACAAACTATGTATCAAGCGATACTTCTAACAACCGGAATATCAGAACAATACTCAAAACAAAACATAAAACAAACCAAGTATCAAGTGATGCTTCAAACAACTGAAGTATCAGAACGATACTCAAAACAAAATATAAAACAAACTAAGTGTTAAGTGATACTTCAAACAACTGGAGTATCAGAACAATTCTCAAAACAAAACATAAAACAAACTAAGTTTCAAGCAATACTTCAAACAACCGGAGTATCAGAACGATACTCAAACAAAATATGAAACAAACTAAGTATTAAGCGATACTTCCAACAACCGGAGTATCAGAACAATACTGAAAACAAAACATAAAACAAACTAAGTATCAAGTGATACTTCAAACAACCGAAGTATCAAAACGATACTTAAAACAAAACATAAAACAAACAATGTATCAAGCGATACTTCTAACAACCGGAGTATCAGAACAATACTCAAAACAAAACATAAAACAAACCAAGTATCAAGTGATGCTTCAAACAACTGAAGTATCAGAACGATACTCAAAACAAAATATAAAACAAACTAAGTGTTAAGTGATACTTCAAACAACTGGAGTATCAGAACAATTCTCAAAACAAAACATAAAACAAACTAAGTTTCAAGCAATACTTCAAACAACCGGAGTATCAGAACGATACTCAAACAAAATATGAAACAAACTAAGTATCAAGCAATACTTCCAACAACCGGAGTATCAGAACAATACTCAAAACAAAACATAAAACAAACTAAGTATCAAGCGATACTTCAAACAACTGTAGTATCAGAACGATGCTCAAAACAAAACATAAAACAAACTAAGTATTAAACGATACTTCAAACAACTGGAGTATCAGAACGATACTCAAAACAAAACATAAAATAAAATCCTTAACCAAGTACCTGTACTGGTTACACTGTGGCAGGATTTTTGACCAGGGACCCAACTTCCTCAGGCCTACGGAGGTCCTGTAACGAACACTATTTACATATCACTTGAGATTTAGTTTGTTATGTGTTTGGTTTTAAATATTATTTGATATATAGTTTGTTTTATGTTTTGTTTCAAGTATTACTTGATACTTGGTTTGCTCCACATTTTGTTTTACATATCATTTGATTCATGCTTTGTTTTATATTTAGTTTTACATATCATTTGATAAATTGTTTGTTTCATGTTTGGTTTTAAATATTGTTTGATATATAGTTTATTTTATGTTTTGTTTTAAGCATTATTTACTACTTACTTTGTTTTATGTTCTGTTTCAAATATCATTTGATATTTAGTTGGTTTTATATTTTGTTTTAAGTTATATTTGATGTGTAGTTTGTTTCATTCTTTTTTTGAAGTAATGTTTGATACATGGTTTATTAAATTTTTATATATTTTATTCTTTTAAGTATTATTTGATATGAGGTGTTTTCAAGAAAAATCATTTAGTAGAGAAATCGTTTATTATAGAAAAAAACAGAATAGATTTTTCTCTCTCTACCAGTAAAACATATTTTACAATTTCACTAGCAAATTAATTGTTATTCCAATAGAGAGAAAATAATATGTAATGGTCTAAGAATATGAGAGAGCTACTCATTACACACAGTACTAAGTCATATGCATAATTATAAGATTCTGTATTAAGTGATACACTTTGCTAAAACAATATAAGTATTAAATCGATACTTAAAACAAAACATAAAACAAATTAAGTGTCCAATAATATTCCAAACAAACCACGTATCAAAGGGATACTTAAAACAGAATATAAAACAAACTAAGTCGCAAACGACACTTTAACCAAACTAAGTATCCAAGCAACACTTAAAATAAAACATGAAACACAATCTTTAACCAAGTACCTTTACTAGTTATATAATTATTCTATCTAAACCTACTAATTTATTAACTGTTTCTCATTTTTCCCAAGTTACTTCATTCCTCTTACATATTTTATCTCTACTATTACTCTTGTCAACTGTCATTCAACTCTTTCCTCCTTTATCAATACAGCTTATCTTACTATCCTATCCAAATACAACCTTATTCTACCAGTTTCTTCAACATCTCTCACTATCTCTGTTAGTTCTAATATCTCATTTCTCAACTCATGCATCATATACCTTCTTCTTTAACCACTCCTATTAGAACTCTACTCCCTAATCCTTCTGTCTACTTTTATCCTCTTCTTCCTCTTATACTAATATCTCCTCTTTTCTTCAACACAGATTTCAATCTCTTTACGCCAAACCAATCTTCAAAATGTCCTTCGATACTCAAACTACCACTCAAGAATGGATGACATTTCTTCGAAATCTACAAGATGTTTCCAGCACAACCACTTCCTCTATCAAAATTTGTCCTCAGGTGGTCATGTTTGCTACTCGTCAGTCCAAAAAACTCTACGTTGAGGTAGCCAAATCTCAAGCGGCTTCAAAAATTCAACAAGGATTTATTACCTCGGATGAAGGCACATTTCAGGTGGAAAGCTGGTCCAAAGGCCTTACTGTGGGGGGCTTTCTTCCTAAGATCAGTAGTGCTGGCACTCTAGCTGTTTTTCAAAACTCCTTGTGCAATGCAGTTGAACAACAGTTTCAGGATCCTGTTAGCTGGCACACATATGGTATCTGTTATCAGAGGGGTGTTCTTGCAGTTTTTGATCCAAGCTTTATTACAGGAACAGAAAGGCTTGCTGATTGTATGGGAGTTTCCTTAGCAAAGAAGTTAGTCATAGCATTGAAAGGTACTGAAACGAGTCGTAATATTACAGAATTATGGTTTGGGGGAGGGGGAAACAATGGTACCAGGTGTCAGGAGATGACTAGAGAGTGGATGGAGGAGGAAATTGTAATTAACAAGGGAGAAAAGTTGGGAAATTGGAGAGAAAGAAAGGGATGGATTCAGCTCAGATTTTAATTATCAGTCAAAAGTTAGAAGTTATTTTTAGTGGTTAATAATGGATTTTCAGATTTAGGAGACAAAGGAAAGATGTTGGAATATATTATTTTAACCTATAGTAATACAATAAGAGAGAGGATATAGTAGCAATCTAGTCTGAACAATGCGGGTACTAAATTTAACAAATAAAGGTTCTATTAAAGGATTGGAAAATGAAACAATACTAAAACGATTTTAGAAAATATAGAAAATAGATAGTAGTGGTAAAAGGAGTAAGTTTAAATAATAGAGGAATTTAAGGAAGTAGGAGAAGGAGAAATACCATAGTAAATTGACTTTGTCTTTAACATTCAGCAAAGAAGATCTACTTTTACAGGAAGGAGAGAAACAGAGATCTAGTCAGAAATTTTTAATTCCTCTAATATTAAGATTGACCAGTAATGTAAGAAATATTGAACTTTAAAATATTACAGACTAAAAATACAGATTTCATAAACATTGTAACTAGTGGATCAAGAACGTGAATTCGGTAATGATTTTATATGGTAAGAGTTTAGTCACAATATTTGATTATGCTATTACCAAGATTGACCAATAATGTAGAAAATAGAAGATATTGACTTATTTCTAACTGAAATGCGGATTTTGTAAAGATTTTAAGCTCTAGTACTAAAAAGTGAATTTAAAGACAATTTTATATTATAAATCTTCAGTCGCAGTATTTAATACTATTATTACCAAGGTGGGCTAGTAATGTAGAAAAGTATTATGTTTTTAAATATTTCTAAGTGAAAATGCAGATTTCATAAAGGTTTTAATGTGTAGTAACGAAGAGCAAATTTAACGAAGATTTTAACCTAGAATGCTTTAGTCACAATATTTACTACCACTATTAATAAGATTGACTAGAAATGTAAGAAGAATTAAATTTTAAAATATTTCTGACTGGAAATGGAGATTTTGTGAAAGGTTTAACCTGCAGTAACATAGAGTGAATTGAATGAAAACTTTTTCTTATAAATGTTTAGTCACAATATTTTATACCACTATTACCAAGATTGACTAGTAATGTAAAACCTACTAAATTTTAAAATATTTCTGACCGAAAATGCAGATTTTGTAGAGGTTTTAACATGCAGTACCAAAGAGCGAATTTAATGAAAACTTTTTGTTATAAAGCCTTAGTTACAGTTTTTGATACCACTATTACCAAGATTGACTAGAAATATAGAAAGGATTAGGGTTAGGAGTTAAGTAGATTGACATTAGAGACAGGAGAGTAGGCACAGAAAAACAGGTCTAATCTACACAGCCAGCACGAAAGCACCGGTAGGTACAACTACAACAACCACAGCAAAGAAGCAAGTAACAAGAGTACAAGCAGCAGATAAGCCATAGAGAGATAGGAGATACGATACCAGAAGCGGTGCAGTAGTACCAAAGGGGTACTAACTGCAAGTGAGTAGCAATCCATATACCAGTACAAAAGTACTGGCAGTTAAGTGTTGAAAGAGGCGCAGAAGGAGTAATCGAAGATGTACTCCAGTCCATCTGTAAACAGCTCAACCAGGATGCTTGAGATGCGGGATACAAGGCCTCACCACATGGCCAAGTCAAAGAAGAACGAGAACTTTTAGAAGAAAATGTAGAAAGATAAAGGAACTTGAAATGCATATTACGAGTAAAGCAGAAGAAAATAATATGTGATAGAAGTGATAAAGAAGAAATATAAGTAGTGAGTAGAGTTAGGATAGATGATAAAGCAGTAGAAAACAATAGCAGGAAGTGTAGAAGTCAGAGTAAATATAGGAAATACGGTAAAGAAAATAAAAAAGAAAATACAAGGAAATAAGATAAGAACAACCAGATAGGATAACTGTAAAAAAGTAGGTGATTGACAAAGTAGGAGAATACAAGTGGTAAAAGTTAAATAAGAGGAACCCATTACAGTCGGAAATCTTATTTAAGGGGAGGAGGTTGTAGATCGGGTTTCAGTATATTGGCCATGGAGGTTTGCCAGAAATCGAGAAGGATGCGTGCACGGTCCCATATTCCTTGGTTGAGTAAAAAGTCCATGATGGTGTACTTGATATCATCGCCTAAGATCTGCTGATCCAGAGTATAGAGTACTTGCTCCTGTACAGACAAGAGATTTCCAGTGAAAGGCATGCATTTGGCATGAACTCGGGTAAACAGCTCACCGCAGGGACACTTGCGGCCGCAACCAAATACTCCACGTCGCCAGGCAAAGAATTGTTCTTGATCGGTAGCAGGTGCATCAAGTACTCGGTCGCAATCTAGATCAGGAATCCGCGAACTCAGGGTGGTAATTGTAAGTAACTTGGGTGGCTTTGGTCCGATTTCGTGAATCTGTGGATGCTTTTCTGCATGGAGTTTCTTGTCTAACTCTCCTCGAACACCCGGTGGTAGAGGAATCAAATTTGGAATTGGTGAGAGTAAGGGTATAAAACAGGAGGGTGGATTGAGAAAGTGGTAGATAAGGTAAGACTGTCGAGGAATCTTCTGGATCCTTGATGATTTAGGATACCACTGATAGTGTTGGAGAATTGCTGAGAGTGGATTTTGTTAATTCATGGTAAGGAGGTGTAGATAGAAGCGCCCAAGGAGGTATTGAGCACGTTGTTGGCAAGGGAGAAGGCCTAGGAGGTTGCATGTGATATGAGGTTTGTTGGCACGACCGCCAGCAATGCAGGTAATATATTTCGAATATGTATTCTCAATAACCTTCCAACTTTGAGACTGTCGGTCACGCAGGAAAGCAGCGTAGAGGAGTGGTAAGGAATATTCGAGCGCTGGTGACACAATTGACTTAAAGATGTTATATCGAATTCGTGGAGTCCAGGTATCAGAATGCCAGGTGAGAGCACCAATATGCTTCAATACCTTTGTTGATAACATCTGTGCCTGAGCCGTAAAGTCAATTCCAGTCTCATTGAATAAAACACCCAGATACTTGTAGGATGTGACTCGTGGAATGGGTTGGTTGTCAAGGTAGAGGTCATCCAAGATCCAAGTATCCTTTCCTTTTCCAGTAAAGAGGTAGCCACATTTGGCAATGTTAAATGACATGCCATGATTATCAGCCCACTTGTTACAGGTGTTAAGATGACTCTGTACACCACGAGCTGTTGGTGACATTACCACTCCATCATCGGCAAAGAACAGAGCACTGGGAAGCCTCGCTAGACTGGAGTAGTTGAGAGATACGAGAAGGCTGTTGACAAATCTATTGAAAAGAATAGGCGACAGAGGTGATCCTTGCAGGAGGCCAACAGTCCTAGGTTGGCGTTGGGATAGGCAACCATTAACAACAATAGAGAAGGACATATTGTGATACATCAGTTGATATATCAGTTGTAATATCAAGGGATTTATTCCTTGTTTGCGTAATTCAACTTCTAAAAAGGTCCAGCTAACCTTGTCGTATGCGGAGGCAAAGTCGAGGAAGACTACATGGGGTGCCATTCGTTCCTCAATCAGGTGATGCAGGGTAAGGGCATTGGTTAATGTCGAGTATCCAGATCGAAATCCTGCTTGAACTGGTGAATAGGTCATATCACCAGACCCACGGACAGAAGGAAGAAGGATGGATTCGAATATCTTGCGGAAGATACAGATCAGACTGATTGGTTGTGAATTGCTAGCGGTATATGGTTTTGTCGGATCTTTGCAAAGTGGATAGATGACACTGTGGTTCCAACGAGTAGGAGTTGTTCCTGACCTTACACAGGCTAAGTACAGGGTACTGAGTACCTGGGGAAATGTGGTATCAAGTAGATGCCGTAGCATTGTAATTGTTATATCATCCATACCACTTGAAGTGCTGGTTGACATTTGTTGGATTCGGGCTTGAATTGCATCTGGAGCAAGTTTAGCAACCAGACCAGATGCTAGAACAGTATCATCGTCTGGAACAATAGAGTATAGTTGAGTGTGATCAACATGCTGATTAATGGAAAAGTCGGATGTGGAAGATGGACTGGTTGCCATGAAGTCAATATTCTGGAGGGAAGATGGTGTAACTTCAGAAGGCGAGTTTGGTGATCGATTGAAGATAGTCCGATAGTGATTAGTACATTCTTCAAGAGGAGTACTAGTTGTAGTAGAGCTAATTATAGGTGTTGTAGCAGCAGAGGCACGTTGGGTACGATGGAGTAGTTGAATACTGGACTGCATATCATGGTTACAAACAAGTTTCTTGCTAACGAGATCTGGCCGTTTGCGTGACTCATTTGGTTGGTAGGTTCCAAGTACGACTTCCGCAATTGCCTGCAATGAAGAGCACAGGAGAAGGTCAAGCATATCAACATCAAAGTTCTCAGAACCCTTGTAGGATAAAGATAGAGAATCCATAAGACACCAAGCTTAGGGTTAGGAGTTAAGTAGATTGACTTAGAGACAGGAGAGCAGACACAGAAAGGCAGGTCTAATCTACACTGTCAACACGATAGTACCAGCGAGTAAGCCAACATCAACTGTAGCGAAGAAGCAAGCAACAAGAGTACAAGCACAACCCAAGCCACAGTGAGATAAGAGACACCATACTAGCAGCACAACAGTAGGACCAAAGGGGTACTTACTGCTATAAAGTAGTGGTCCCAGTACCAGTACAAAAGTGCCAGCATTTGTGAGTTACAGGAGGTACTGAATGAATCAACAAAGAGTGATTCTAGTCCATCCATGAACTACACAACTAGGATGCGTGAGATGCGTGATACAAGGCCTCACCACATGGCCAAGTCAAACAAGGAGTAGAACTTTTAGACGAAAAAGTAGAAAGACAAAGGAAATGCATATCACGAGTAAAGTAGAAGAAAATCAGATGTGATGAAAGTGATAAAGAAGAAGTATAAGAATGGAGTAGAGATGGGATGCATAATAAAGCAGTAGAAAATGATAGAATAAAGTGTAGAAGTAAGAGAAAATATAGTAAAAAAACACAGGAAAAGAGAAAGAGAAAGAACAGGAAAGTAGGATAAGAGATACCAGGTAGGATAGCTGTTAATGATAGGTGACCGATGAAGAAGGAGGGGTCGAGTTCTGGACGTTTTATCAGAAGCATCGATGGTGGATGGTAAGATCAGGTTATAGGAGGAGGTTGAGGATCGGGTTTCAGCATATTAGCCATCGAGGTATGCCAGAAGTCGAGGAGGATACGTGCACGGTCCCATATTCCTTGGTTGAGTAGAAAGTCCATTATGGTGTACTTGATATCGTCGCCTAAGATCTGCTGATCCAGAGTATAGAGTGCTTGTTCCTGAACCATTAAGAGATTTCCAGTGTATGGCATGCATTTGGCATGACCGCGGGTAAAGAGTTCACCACAGAGACACTTGCGGCCCCAACCAAATACTCCGCGTCGCCAGGCAAAGAATCGTTGTTGATCGGTAGCTGGTACATCAAGTACTCGGTCGCAATCTAGATCGGGAATCCACTTGCTCAGGGAGGTGACAGCAAGTAACTTGGGTAGTTTTGGCCCAAGTTTGATAATCTGTTGATGCTTTTCCTGACGCAGTTTGGTGTCTAACTCTGGGCGAACACCAGGTGGTAAGGGAATCAAATTCGGAATTGGCGAAAGTAATGGGATAAAGCAAGAGGGTGGATTGAGAAAGTGGTAGATAAGGTAAGACTGTCGAGGAATCTTCTGGATTCTGGATGATTTCGGATACCACTGATAGTGATGGAGAATTGCTGACAGTGGATTGTGTTGATTCATGGAAAGGAGGTGTAGATAGAAGCGACTAAGGAGGTATTGAGCACGTTGTTGGCAAGGCAGAAGGCCTAAGAGATTGCAGGTGATATGAGGTCTATTGGCACGACCACCAGCAATCCAGGTAATACATTTAGAATATGTATTCTCAATAACTTTCCAACTCGGAGACCGGCGGTCACGTAGGAAATTAGCGTAGAGGAGCGGTAAGGAATATTTGAGCGCTGGTGACACAATTGACTTAAAGATGTTGTATCGAATTCGTGGAGTCCAAGTGTCTGAATGCCTGGTGAGAGCACCAATATGCTTCAATACCTTGGTAGATAACATCAGTGCCTGAGCGTCAAAGTCGATTCCAGTCTCGCTAAATAACACTCCCAGATACTTGTAGGATGTGACTCGCAGAATGGGGAGGTTGTCAAGATAGAGGTCATCCAAGATCCAAGTCTCCTTTCCTTTACCAGTAAAGAGGTAACCACATTTGGCAATGTTAAATGACATGCCATGATTATTAGCCCACTTGTCACATGTGTTAAGGTGACTTTGTACACCACTAGCTGTTGGTGACATTACCACTCTATCGTCAGCAAAGAACAGAGCACTGGGAAGTCTTGCTAAACTGGAGTAGTTGAGGGATACAAGAAGGCTGTTGACAAATCTGTTGAAAAGAATAGGAGAAAGTGGTGATCCTTGCAGGAGGCCAATAGTCCTAGGTTGACGTTGGGATAGGCAACCATTAACGACAATAGAGAAGGACATATCGCGATACATCAGCTGATATATCAGTTGTAATATCAAGGAATTAATTCCTTGCTTGCGTAGTTCAACTTCCAAAAAGGTCCAGCTAACTTTATCGTATGCGGAGGCAAAGTCTAGGAAGACTACATGGGGTGCCATTCGTTCCTCAATCAGGTGATGTAGGGTGAGAGCATTGGTTAACGTTGAGTATCCAGATCGGAATCCTGCTTGTACAGGTGAATAGGTCATGTCACCAGACCCACGTACGGAAGGAAGAAGGATTGATTTGAATATCTTGCGGAAGATACATATCAGACTGATTGGTCGTGTATTGCTAGTGGTATAGGGTTAGGAGTTAAGTAGATTGACTTAGAGACAGGAGAGCGGACACAGAAAGGCAGGTCTAATCTACACTGTCAACACGATAGTACCAGCGAGTAAGGCAACATCTACAGTAGTGAAGAAGCAAGCAACAAGTGTACAAGCATAACTCAAGCCACAGTGAGATTAGAGACACCATACCAGCAGCCAAACAGTAGTACCAAAGGGGTATTTACTGCAAGAGAGTAGCAGTCTGAATACAAGTACATAGGTACGAGTATTTGTGAGTAAATAGATGGAGTGAAGGAATAATCAAAGATGTCTTCCGGTCCATCTATGAACTACACAACAGAAAGATTAAGATGTGTGATACAAGGCCTCATCACATGGCCAAGTCAAATAAGCAAGAGTACTTTTAGAAGAAAAAGTAGAAAGATAAAGGAAATGCATATCACGAGTAAAGTAGAAGAAAATCAGATGTGATGAAAGTGATAAAGAAGAAGTATAGGAACGGAGTAGAGACGGGATGCATAATAAAGCAGCAGAAAATGATAGAATAAAGAGTAGAAGTAAGAGGAAATATAGTAAAACAACACCGGAAAAGAGAAAGAGAAAGAACAGGAAAGCAGGATAAGAGATACCAGGTAGGATAACTGTTAATGATAGGTGACCGATGAAGAAGGAGAAGTCGAGTTCTGGACGTTTTATAAGAAGCATTTATGGTGGATGGTAAGATCAGGTGATAGGAGGAGGTTGACGATCGGGTTTCAGTATATTAGCCATGGAGGTATGCCAGAAGTCGAGAAGGATGCGTGCACGGTCCCATATTCCTTGGTTGAGTAGAAAGTCCATTATGGTGTACTTGATATCGTCGCCTAAGATCTGCTGATCCAGAGTATAGAGTGCTTGTTCATGAACCGTCAAGAGATTTCCAGTGTATGGCATGCATTTGGCATGACGGCGGGTAAAGAGTTCACTACAGAGACACTTGCGGCCCCAACCAAATACTCCCCGTCGCCAGGCAAAGAATCGTTGTTGATCAGTAGCTGGTGCATCAAGTACTCGGTCGCAATCTAGATTGGGAATCCGCTTGCTCAGGGAGGTGATAGCAAGTAACTTGGGTGGTTTTGGCCCAAGTTCGATAATCCGTTGATGCTTTTCCTGACGCAGTTTGGTGTCTAACTCTGGGCGAACACCAGGTGGTAAGGGAATCAAATTCGGAATTGGTGAAAGTATTGGGATGAAGCAGGACGGTGGGTTGAGAAAGTGGTAGATAAGGTAAGACTGTCGAGGAATCTTCTGGATTCTTGATGATTTCGGATACCACTGATAGTGATGGAGAATTGCTGACAGTGGATTGTGTTGATTCATGGAAAGGAGGTGTAGATAGAAGCGACTAAGGAGGTATTGAGCACGTTGTTGGCAAGGCAGAAGGCCTAAGAGATTGCAGGTGATATGAGGTCTGTTGGCACGACCACCAGCAATCCAGGTAATACATTTAGAATATGTATTCTCAATAACTTTCCAACTCTGAGACCGGCGGTCACGTAGGAAATTAGCGTAGAGGAGGGGTAAGGAATATTCGAGCGCTGGTGACACAATTGACTTGAAGATGTTATATCGAATTCGTGGAGTCCAAGTGTCTGAATGCCAGGTGAGAGCACCAATATGCTTCAATACCTTGGTAGATAACATCAGTGCCTGAGCGTCAAAGTCGATTCCAGTCTCGCTAAATAACACTCCCAGATACTTGTAGGATGTGACTCGCGGAATGGGGAGGTTGTCAAGATAGAGGTCATCCAAGATCCAAGTCTCCTTTCCTTTACCAGTGAAGAGGTAACCACATTTAGCGATGTTAAATGACATGCCATGATTATTAGCCCACTTGTCACACGTGTTAAGGTGACTTTGTACACCACGAGCTGTTGGTGACATTACCACTCCATCGTCGGCAAAGAACAGAGCACTGGGAAGTCTTGCTAAACTGGAGTAGTTGAGGGATACAAGAAGGCTGTTGACAAATCTGTTGAAAAGAATAGGAGAAAGTGGTGATCCTTGCAGGAGGCCAATAGTCCTAGGTTGACGTTGGGATAGGCAACCATTAACGACAATAGAGAAGGACATATCGCGATACATCAGCTGATATATCAGTTGTAATATCAAGGAATTTATTCCTTGCTTGCGTAGTTCAACTTCCAAAAAGGTCCAGCTAACTTTATCGTATGCGGAGGCAAAGTCCAGGAAGACTACATGGGGTGCCATTCGTTCCTCAATCAGGTGATGTAGGGTAAGAGCATTGGTTAACGTCGAGTATCCAGATCGGAATCCTGCTTGTACAGGTGAATAGGTCATGTCACCAGACCCACGTACGGAAGGAAGAAGGATTGATTCGAATATCTTGCGGAAGATACATATCAGACTGATTGGTCGTGTATTGCTAGCGGTATATGGTTTGGCTTGATCTTTACATAACGGATAGACAACACTATGGTTCCAACGAGTAGGAGTTATTCCTGACCTTAAACAGGCTAGGTAGAGGGTGCTTAGGACCTGAGGAAATGTGGTATCAAGAAGATGTCGTAGCATTGTCAGTGTTATGCCATCCATGCCACAAGAAGTGCTGCTTGACATTTGCTTGATTTGAGCATGGATTGCATCAGGAGAAAGTTTGGCAAGAAGACCAGATGCTAGGACAATATCGTCATTTGGGACTATGGAGTAAAGTGTATTATGATCGAAATGTTGATTATGTGGAGAGTCGACTGTGGAAGGCGAACTGCTGGCCAAGAAGTCTCCATCTTGGAATGCCGAGGGTGGCATTTGGTGAGAGACATTTTGTACTCCATTAAAGATGGTATGATAGTGATTTGTACATTCTTCCATTGGAGTACAAGTTGCTGAAGAGGCGGTTAAGGGTCGCTTGGCTGCACTAGTACGCTGTGCACGCCGGAGTAGTTGAATACTTGATGCCATATCGTGGTTACCAGCAACTTTCTTGGCGACTAGATCTGGTTTTTTGCGTGACTTGTTTGGCTCGTAAGTTCCAAGTACAGATCCAGCAATTGCCTGTAACGAGGAGCATAACAGGTGGTCTAGCATGTCAACATTGAAGTTCTCAGAACCTTTATAGGATAAAGAAAGATCATCCATCAGACACCAAGCTTTCCTAAATTTGGCAGCAGTTTTGGGTTGTCTGAGACGTTGTACATGAAATCGTGTAGGCGTTTCTGGCAATTGGTGTGTAGGTAGATCTGAATTTCTATCAGAAGGAGGGTGGGAGGTATTGCCAGGTTCAGTTAACTGAATATGGAGTAGGTATTGGTGATCGGTTCGAAAGGCGATAGAGTGTGTAGATATCAGGTCGAGTTGAATATTATCGCGTAGTCCCTCTCTGGCGAATACATGATCTGGAATTCTGTCCACTGTGTTATGATTTAGAGTATTAGAAAGATGAAACATGTTGTGATTGATAGCCCAAGTTTGAAAGAGAATAGATCGAGGTTGCAATGCAGGAGCAGTATGTTGCAAAAGAGGTGTATCGCATTGGAATCTGGCATTAATATCACCGATGAGAATGTCAACAGGCCCAATTTTGTCCAAGTCGGACTGAATATCGGCCAGCTGGAGGGAATATGGTGGGTAGTAGACTCCAGCAAATCGCAGGTGAGGTAGGGAAACAGTGATTGAGTCATGCGAGCAAGTGGTATGCTGTATAATTGAGCGTAGATATGATTTAACAAGAAGGTAAATACCTCCATGATGGCGGCCTTGTGGTCGTGAACAGGAGGATAGGTTGCGGCGAATAGTAGAGCTGTGGACAAGAGGATGGGAGAGACGTGTAGCGTGATGCTGATACCAATGCTCAGCAATAAAGAGAAAGTCAAACGAGGTTTCGAGAAGGCTAATTGCCTGTTCAAACTTCCTATTATCTAGGGAGTTTGTGTTGAGATATCCAATATGATACATTAATCAGAATCGATTAACACGGGACTTGGCTTTAAAACCAGTTGTTTCTTAGTCTTCGGAGTTGATGGATTCAACCTATATTATCTTAGTCAAACTGAAGTAATATAAGATGTAATAGGAGCAAGATGTAATACGGTGTAAATTCAGCTGTTAATGAGAGCCGTCTCTTTCGTGATACCATTTTCTGATACGTACTCGTATCTGGTAACGTGAAGTTTGAATTTTTTGACCTTTCGTGGCAGGTAGCGTTAACTGTAGGCTGTACAGAAATATTATCCGAAGCAGGCTGCGAAATCTGGATACTACGCTTATTCAATTGAGCTTTCAACTGAGTTCCGAGACCTCGATTTTCGGACCAACTTATCACATGCTGACGGGTTACGTGATTTGTACTAGAAGCTATTGAAGATGCAAGTCGTTCCACAAAGTTCCTCTTTAGGGCTGCCTCCTGTGATTCGGGTAAAGGTTCGCCTTCCCAGGTAAAAGAACTAGGTGTAAGAGGATCAAATGATCTGTTAACCTGGTACTTGGAATGATTTTCCAACCGGTTTCTGATATGTACCAAGTGGTTGGTATCTACCAGCAATTCAACAATACGACGATCGATCCAGGAAATATTTCGTATGTGGCGTAACTGAATTCGAATTGGTCCAGCTTTGAGGAGTTCCTTGACCTCCGCTATTGGCATATGTGGAATACCTTCAAGATACAGGGGTGTTGAAGTTGTAATATGTTGTTTCCGTAAAGACTTTCTGGTAAGCTGGTTCCCTTCTTTAGCTTTTCCCAAACCTGGTTTATCTGATCCTGTGATTAGATTAACTTGTTTATATTATCCAGATAAGGAATTGGTACCTTGTCTTAAAACAGAACTATAGGTTGATTTAGCATTATGCTTGATTGGTAATGAAGGTAGACTTAGTTCGACTGCTGCTATGTCGTCGTGTGGATGTGGTAAGAATGGTAGTGAAGTGGTAGTACTCCTACTACCATTCATAGTGGTCTCAGCTTCGTTGAATATTTGTTGGAATGTTGCCGAAGAGGTGGTACTATTCTTTAACCTAGGGCAGATTTCAGATAGCTGGTATTTCAGGTCCAGAATGTCCTGCCGAGCTTGGTGAAGCTCATTGCAAAGAATAAATATTTCATCCCATAACTCCTTTGTTGCTTTTCCTTGCTCCTTTTTATCTATATTAAAATATATATATTAGTAAGAGTAAATTTATATTTCAAATATATTAATGGTTAGAACAAGAAGGGGAGGTTTGTTCATAGAGCAAGAAGTAATCCCTTATCTTTAACTAGTGATTAACTTACACTCAATATCAGCAGCGATAAAATCTTTCCATTCTGTAGAGGAGATACCAGGATCTGTATTAGGCACACCTGGGTCTAAAATCTGATAAAAGCCAAATATTTAGATTAGCAAAATGATCTTATAGAAAATATATATAAATGTATTGGCTCAAATTTATAACAAGATATAAGCAGAAACATTGAAGTTTAGAGACATACTGGAATACTATTCCATAACTGTGGAGTTCCAACTCTACGTTTCAATGTTGGTAAATCCTTGATATGTAGCCTCGTACTAGTTTGTTGACTTGGTTCAGGTTGATTTTCTATTAATAATTATCAGTAATAATACTTTGCCATTGTGGTAAGATTATCAACATTGCACTCATTAAGTATATAATGGTATATTAATATAAAGTAGTTAGGAAGGGTAAGTATTATTAAAATTTACATACCTGAGGCTACAATGGTTGAAGTACCACATAGAGAGCTTTTCTGCATAACAGTTCTACAGATTTGTAGAAACTCTGTAACACCGATTGACTTTTTACAACCTGGCGTTACACGACAAACAAAGCGCCGATATCTTCTTCCATTCTCATCCTTCTTACCAGCACAATCCTTGATAAAAGTACCACGCACTATGTCGCAGGCACCACAACCTGGGCAGGATAATGACTTATTAAAGCGCAAAAGCAGGGATTCTGCCTCTGCACGTTGACCATTCTCCCACCGGGTATTTTCCTTTTGTACCCGATTCATTTCAGTCAAGATTGACTCGCTTATTAGTCGCAAAGTCTGTATGATCTGTACAGATAATGTCAGAATTTCAACATTTATGTAATTTAGTACCTGATGCGTAAAAACTTAATAACAAAAACTAATAGTGAAAGGTGAAACCCTGGGTTTCACTTTCCACATTAAGTAGTTTGCTCAGTAAGGTATTAGAAAAAGAATATAAAATACGTACCGATTCATATGTTGTCTCTGATGCTCTCCTGTAAAACTACTAGCTACTATAACTAATTATAGCAGATAGATAAGGCATTAATGAAAAAGGAAACTCGATACGGCCCTAGTCTAAAAGCTATAATTAGCCAGGCCGGCTTCCGCAAATATATTATCACGTCAGTAATATTATCTCAAGTTCTATAAGAATGTACCTACCCCGTCCGTAACGTAAATATCTCCTATCTGTCTACTTTCCTCTATTATGATTTACTACTACCAGTCGCAGTAGTGATCCTGGACCGTTGCCAAAATTCTTGATATCTGGAATTCCTGGCTAATTTACTCCCTTGCAACGTGAAGGCAAGTAGTACTTACTACTGCTAACAGTCCAGCAACGTGTACGCTTAGGTATAGATACGAATCGCAGTTCCTAATCAGCTAACAATAAGTATTAGGATCGTTCAGATAAAATATAAACAGGGAGCCCACAGAGCAGAAGGTGAAACCCCGGGTTTCACCTTTTACCAGCACATACGAGTACAGCAACGAAGTACTTTTGATTTAGTCTTGGAGTATCGGTAAGAGCCTCCTTTCTAATCGGTATACAATTAGTATTAGGATCTTTAATAAAAAGTCTTAACAGTTACACCACGGAGCAGAAGGTGAAACCACGGGTTTCACCTATTACCAGCACATACGAGTACTGTAACGAAGTACCTTTGATTTTGACTTATTGTATCGGTAAGAACCTCTTTTCTAATCATTTAAAAATTAGTATTAGGATCTTTAATAAAAAGTCTTAACAGTTAGACCACGGAGCAGAAGGTGAAACCACGGGTTTCACCTATTACCAGCACATACGAGTACTGTAACGAAGTACCTTTGATTTTGACTTATTGTATCGGTAAGAACCTCTTTTCTAATCATTTAAAAATTAGTACTAGGATCGTTCATAAAAAGTCTAAACAGTAAGACCGCGGAGCAGAAGGTGAAACCCCGGGTTTCGTCTATTACCAGTACATACGAGTACGGTAACGAAGTACCTTTGATTTTGACTTATAGTATCGGTAAGAGCGTCTTTTCTAATTATTTAAAAATTAGTACTAGGATCAATCATAAAAAGTCTAAACAGTCAGACCGCGGAGCAGAAGGTGAAACCCCGGGTTTCACCTATTACCACCACATACGAGTACGGCAAGGAAGTACTTTTGATTTGGACTTACAGTATCGGTAATCGACGTTTGTTTCTGCTGCTACAGTAGGTAATATTTCTCTCCCTTTTTCCTCTTCCTCTACCAGTACAACCTTGTCTCCGTGTTAGCAAATATTTAACCTTCAAATTATCATGGAAAGTATAATGGATTGACACTTACAAATTTGTAGCTGCAGATACAATACAGACGGACGTGGAATAACAGCTGATATTTAGAGAATCAAAAGAAATAATCGAGGTCAGGAGGATATTGCTGCTTCTTATACAACTTTCATCCACAGGTTCGGGTGCTAATTATATTACTTTAGTATCATTGGTACGTACTATGCTATCTTACTTAAAAGATTGTAATGATATAAAACACAATAAATTAACGGCAACAAAATAGACAACATGACGCTTGAACGAGTAATACAACAAACAAGCAATTCAATGCAACGAATCTCAAAGGCGAACCATCGATGTCGTGGTACTAACTCGCATAATGTTACCAACTCAAGAAGACAGCGGCATAGTACCTCTCACCAATCTTCATCTAGCACTACCCAAGATGATCGAAGCTCTGTCATACCACGATATTTCCAAGGTCTTAACTTGAACGAGGGGAAACGCTTAATGGAATCTATACAACGCGAGTATCAGGAATTTCTTGATAGTGTGAGCAAAAATGGGAGTGGAGGTAACACATCTAATGAGATAGAAGAGCACGTTGGTACGTATCACATTATTACAGGTGATTCTCATGGAAGTACTATGCCACTAGTTAACGAGATAATATAATCTAGATGTTGAGATGGTGGATGAGATCGCACACGAAGAAGAGGAAGACCACACCAACAGTATACCAGATCGCAGGCAACAGGAATACCAAAAATACAGGATTGACTGGGGCAAGAAGAACTGGGGTCATACATTTGAACTGTTTGACAAATATGAAGGCGATTCGACACTAACTGTTCCGGCCTGGTCTAAGCTACTAGAGTGGTTCTGGAGTACCCTATCGAAGCCACATATGAGCGAGTTACAAGGTGTGTTACTAAGGATTCGAACGATTGAAAGAAGGACAGCACATGTAGCAACGTACCGAGCGAATGGAACTGCGCGAACCTTAGAACAACAACAGCTAATACGTGCCTACAATAAGATTATTCGGTTGGAGAACCTGGAAGATCTGACTCTGATCAATAAGAGACTATGGTTGGTAGCTCTCTACGAGAATCATACATCTTATTCGGAAAAGATTCGCGGTAGTGGCAAAACTCTACAGCAGAGACAGCAGCAGGTCAATAAATTCATCTATCAAATCTTCAACAGCGAAATGAAGATTCAAGTCAGTATGCAGACTATTAAAAACCACATCAAGGAGGGTCGCCACTGGCACGAAATGCTGTTCGGGACTGAGACCAGGTCTTTTGGCTATGGATTACTGTTTCTTCTTCCTGTATACGGATACAAAGATTTAGCGCGTAAGACCAGCCATTCAGTCTGGACCTTCCTTCTTCAGCAAATTCCACGGATGTCAAGACGTGTTACAGATTTAGCCAAAGCGTTTCACCCAATTATGAAGGCAATTGATAGGCAAGGCAGTGCGTCTGTTACCGTTGCGCTACTAGGCTATGAGTTAACAGTACCAATTGCTTTGGATAATGCAAGTGGTGCTGATTTTAAGGCCTGCATTCGATCGTATCCCAATTTGCATATCAAGAACACCTTAAAGACTATCCAGATACAGGGTAGATTGAAGGAACCTCAGTCTATTGAAGAGGACTTAGGAATAACACAAGAAGGCCACCAAAAAGGACAGCAAGGATCGGTACTCACGGCAGTTGATGACTCAGATGAACTGTCAGAAGCTGAGGAAGAGGCATCAATATCGGCAGAGAATGTAGAAGGCCAATCGACTTCAACAGAGGATATGGAAGAGCAATCAGGAGAAGATGAGGAAGAGCAATCAACCTCTGACGAAGATGGTGGAGAGCAATATACTGCGCAAGAAATGGTAGAAGGGTACCTGACGATCAATGAAGGTAGGAAGGTGAAATTATCTATTACTCTTAGTGGAACTAATGCTACAAATGCTTGAAAAGAATCACAAGATACGGGGATTGCTATCGTGCTTCAAGATAATACAACAACCAATCCTACTTCTAGTAACGAAGCTGTATCCAATATAGTTGACCGAGAAACTATGGTATGTTTGCTTCTACTACTGAACGCTCCTAATATTTATGTTATGTATCACCATGAGCAAAATGAAATCATTAACGAGAACTATAAAATAGGATATGCATTGCAACTTAGAGGAAGAACAGATGAACGAAGAAAGAGAGAACCCGCCAATTGCGATCAACGAAGAGATTAACATGTCATCAGCCGATAGTAAAGAACATCACAATCAGAATAAGACTGTTTGTGAGCAGATTATTGAGGTATTTGCCTCAATTGAAGTGGAGAAATCCTTCACTGCCGATATCGACGTATGTGAACATACTAGTTTCATGATTTACAACTATAAGACTAACTTTAATTACACAGCAACCTGAGCCATTAGTAGAGCTTACTGATGGAAGAGAACTTCAAGTAGAGGGAAGCATTTCTGATACAGAAATGACTAGGATTGAGGATACAATACCTGAAATGTCGGAAATCATTGAACGATCCTGGAATGAGATTGCACAGGATCTAGTAGAAAATGATGAGGATATCATGCGAGATTTATAACTTGAGATAAGAATACGTGAATAGGTAAGAGTTTATTCATATTTATTAATCGTCGATCTATTACATGCTTAGTAGCCGAAGTCTAATACTAAGTTACCTGAGTAGGCAGCTGAAGACGGGTATGAAAAGTTATTTGTAAGGTTAAATTGGACTAAGACAAGAGGAGGCAGGACAACTAAGCAGATATAGGATAAGATAAATTGTGTTAAATAGGAGAACGGAAAGTGAGAAGGCACAAGAGAAAAAGGAGAGAGAAAAGGAGTAAAGAACAAGATGTGAAATAAAAGTGGTACAGGGTATAAAAGTAGGATGAATAGAGAAATAAAAGGGGAAAAAAGAAGCAAAGAGAAAAACGTGTGTAGAACTCATTGTACATCGGAGTAATTAGTAGCACTACTTCTATTGTTATTAGTATCAATATTAGCTGCACGTTGGCGCAACTTCTTTCCTTCCCTAATTTCCCGCCGTGCACGTATATTTTCTGGCAGAGACCTTGCCTTCTGCCTTACCTTTGCTGCTCTGACCTTTTTTTCCTTTGGAGGGCGCTGCTCCTGTCCCATTTTATCTTGATACTTCTTCAAAATATTGAAGTTACTTGTATGAGTAAAGAGGTCTAGAGAGTTACGAATGCCCGCTGTAACATCTGAAACCTCATGTCCAATAAGAGAGCCAAAGAAGAAAAACCCATCACCAATAGTAAGCTCCACCTTCATCTTCAACTGCCATAGGATCAGGTCTCCACCAGAAAAGCCATCACCAAATGGTAAAACACAGTTGAATAAACGCTTATCATCTAACCAGTCTAGATGACCCTTACTGAGATTACCCTGCAATCCTTCATTGATTGCTACCCCATGCCAGGCTCCTGCTAATGGTTTAAGTGACTCACCAGCAGGGCTTTTGGTTTTGGCCATTTGCTTAACAACCTGTCCAGTCATTCGAACATACTGTTCAGGGGATAGAAATCTTAACTGGTAACTGCAATAGTCAAAGAGCTTTTGATTGGCTTCTAGCCAATCACGTCCTTTCTGCCCATCCTTGGCTAACTCAGTACTCTCCAAGTACTTCCGACTATAGTCTGCCCAAACCGCATAATGGCGACTCTGAAATTGGCCACTTTGACCACGGGTTTCTGGTTGGTTATCCATACTTCGCACTTTCCTCTTCTTATGGACTGGATCCAATAGTGCCGTGGAGTCATTCAGTGCCTGCAGGAGGTGCTGAGGGATACGAAATCTGTATCCCAAAATTACCCCACGGGAGTCCTTGATTACCAAGGGCCCTATGTTGGATGCATAGCGCTTAAAGTGAACTATTGCTCCTGGCTGCTCCATGATCAGAGGTAGAAGTCCTTTTTGATCTCGTCTTCGCTCTTGTAGTGTATCAAAGGATATCTTAGAAATCACACTTTGATACCCCTTTCGCTCAGTCTCCCACTCCTCTAGAAGATGTCTTACTTCCTCCTTAAGGCTAGATCCTTTGGGCATGCCGTTTGGTAAGGACTGGCGAGTGAAAGCACCAGAATTTATAAGATGGTTTACACGACGATCTGACATTCTGTTAAATATTTTGTTTAGCCTTATATATCTTTATATTCTGATTGGTAGGGACTTGAAATTGAATCGCTGAAGGAAGAGAAATAAACCAAACAAGTAGGACAGGAATAGAGTGTAAGAAAACGATTGGAGAATAAATAAAAACAGGACACTTACTGGGAAACCTTTATCAGCTATTCTGAATGTATGTGTGGTATTTCTGCTTTGCTGTATGATATATTAGTAGTGGTTTATTTTGTAAAGAGATTTTAGGAAACAAGGTGGTCTTTACCTTGATTTGTAGTTCAAGATTCTGAGGAGTTCCAGGTAGAGATCAAGAATGGCAACAAGTTGAAATAAGAGTATGGCTTGAGGTGGAAAAGGTTAAATAATAGTGTAACAAGTAGTAAAACTGTTCTAGAAAAATTCAGCAGTTCAGTGACTTTTCTTGCTAGCTTGTCATCAGGTACCCACTTTGCTACTTATTTAAATATTATGGTAATATTAATAGAAATTATATTGTAACATGCAGTACCTTATTTTTAGTACATTTACATATAATCACTACCAATAGTCAAAGCAAAAATATTATCAGGTATACATCTACTGCTATAAAAGGAATGAGAGATGGCATATTTAAATTTGTCTTTTATATAAGCTATATATTATTTGTCTAAATAGGAATTTCTTCTATTCACTGTATATAGCTATTACTCTGTTGTTTTAATAATCTGTATATTCTAAGAAGATTACAATCTGATATTATAATTAGGTTAACTAGTCCTACTATGACTTTGTACAAGTACTATCTTCGTGTACCTTATACTACAATTCCTACATATAGTTGTTGAATTAGAAATTGATTCTACCGGATTCTACTATCAATTTCCCACTCAGTCAGTGGTCCTGTGAAGTCTTCCCGTTAGCCTCTGCTCTTTTGTATTTTAAAATTTCGAAGGTTGAAAAAAAAACAAAGCAGAAAAACCCAAAAAATATCAAAAAATTGCAAAAAAAAGTAAAATAAAAAAAACAGGCGAAAACAAATATGAAAAGAAAAAATAAGAAAAAAGTGAAAGAGAAAAAGGAGAAACAGAGGTTTTAGTTTAGAAATTTCATTTATACTCTGAAAAGAGTCCTTGTTTTTATTTATACTCACAAGGAAAAAAGAGTTTGACAATGAATCACTGCAAAGGTTTTTGATTATACTCCATGACAGAGTTCCCATTATACTCGGGAAAGAGTATTGGTTGATACACAGAGATGGTTGAAAAGTCCCCTTCAGACTTGCCAAAGAGTGTTCCTTTAAACTCGGAATTTGAGTACATAGTTTAGACTCCGGTCAGAGCTAGAGAATAGAGCCTAAGCTGTACCTCTGGAGCCGATGATACCTCATCCCACACTTGAGTGCAAGTGTTTTCACTTACTTATACTCCTACTGACACAGATATAATCTGTAAGCAGCGCGGCCTAGAGTAAAGCATATGATAGGGAATTGAGTAAAAGTAAGAGCCCCCAGAATCACATAATACAGGATAATAGAAATAGATGAAGAGGTAAAAGAAAACAAGAAATAAAAGAAGAAGAAAAAAGAAAAAAGAAAGTGGAAAAAAAAAAAAACCAGAATCAAAAAGTAAGAAAAGTGATAGAAGAAAAGTGAAACGAAAAAGCAAATTAATATTGGTAAAAGAGGAAATTAAAGGATACAGAGGATAAGAATAAGAAAACCAAGTACAAGGAGAGTAGAAAATGACCAAGGAGAAACAAAGCGAAACAAGAGGCTAACGGGAAGATCTTTTTACCTTTATATTATCATAGAAAATATCTACCTGATTTATTCAAGGTAGTACTTGAAACCTGCTACCCGGGAGATGCTGTATATCTTGAGAAATACTGAAGAAGATAAAGTAACTTTAGACAGTCTAGCACCAGATATTGGAATAGTATAAGATGAATATCTAGCTTCTAGAATTAGTATTCAATATTACAAGCTCCAGTTTAATAAAGGAAAAGAAATCAAAAGAACTGGCCTTAAACATCTGCTAACACGAATCTTGTTCCAAGTATTACTGTCCTGTAAACCGTTCCTACCATAGAGATAGCAACATCAGTAAGAAAGAAAGCAAATGCTATATTAGATAAGGGAGAAGGTGGTAGAGGAAATTGGACAAATAATACGAGTAAGAAGAGTATGAGGTAATTGAGTCTGAAATGAAGCTTAGTATATGATAAATGTAGACAAAATTAGTAGCTGATCAATACCTGGTATATAATGAAAATTCAATTTAAGAGTAAATTGAGCAAGGTAGGTAATTTATGTTAGCATAATGAGCAGGATAAAGAATAGCAGCAGGAGGAAATATTAATAAACATACATTAAGCGCTGTACCAAGATCGAGATAATATTATGAGATGAAATAATGTAATAATAATAAATATGTAAGTTAGAAGAGTTAGTAGGATATTAAAGATTTGATCTTAAGAGTGGAGAAAATGTAAATGGTAAAGATAACGCATAATTAATAAGGAGAAGTTAGACATACCTTCAAAGTAGTAATACAAGGTATACCATAGGGATATGGAGAAGTAAAGACTATCTTGATAAGTAAAATCTAGTTCACTGCCTAATAAAGTATAGGTTAGCTGTTAGGTACCAGGAGTTAGATAAATATGCTCCTGATTGTTGGTCAACGGATTCTGATACAATAGATGCTTATCAATAAAGAAAGTTGATGAGAAATGTAAAGGTGTTCTAGAAATGTAAGAAGATGAAAGTATAGATATCAGGATTTGTAGGGTAACTTAGGGTTAATATTCGTTACTGGTAAGTATCCCAAGCTAGACTTTGTAATCAATTGAATTAGGTAAGATCGAGAGATGATATGAAAGAGGAATGTAAGTAGTAGAGTGGAATAGATATGATAGCGATATATGAAGTAAGTAATGCATGTATATCAAATTTACCTAAAAGATTTCCTCACATTAGAGAAGATAATTTAACTTAGTTAGCATAGATAGTGAGAGAGGAATAGGGTTAAATTACATAATTACTTGTCATGATATATCTTGTAACATAATTACTATAGATAGTAATAACATAAAAGAGGTAGCCAAATAACTTGAATATCATCAGATATAAGATTACGTAAACACTGGAGGGAGAACTGCAGGAAACCAAGATAAGACAAAACTGTGATCAGAATCGGTTGACCTACTAGAAGAAAGTAGACAAATAAGTTAGAATGCAGGAATGTAATTTGCTAAAGCAAGGAACGATATTCTTGTATTATAAGAGTACCATAGATTTGAACTAAACATTCAAGAGGGTTGATGGAGGTCAGAAGAGAAAAATATATATAGAGTAATATACAAGTAGTTGTAGCTATACTTAAGGTTGGTCTTAGAAAGGAAAATTACAACTTAGTTCTGCCTACAAGGTATATACAGGTACTCAGAATCAACCAATAATTTAATCTTTTCTACAACTATACACCTTATCTTATTATCAATTATCCTATTACAAGTGAATTATAACAGATTACTCTAGTCATGATAGAAGTAGAAATTAGTTCATAATATAGTAAGTTAAGCTATTATGATGAGGACAGAAATTAGTAGAAAAAAAAAATTATAATATTGTAAATGTTATTTGATAGTGAAAATATATGTAAATAAATTGGAAAGTAAGGATTAAAATCATAGTTATAACAGTAATAATGGTAGAGAAGTGGTCGATAAGGACAGGATCTATCTTGCGAGATAAGATAAATTTATCTTATGGATAGTAGAGAGAGTCTTCTGGGATAGTGTAAAAAGGCTAAAAGTAGTAAATTGAGTATCTTGTAATTTGTATAAGACTATTCTAAAGATGGCAGTTATAGTTATAAAAGTAGAACCACTAATATATAAAGCTAGGATGGCTTCTACTAAACATATTACGATTGCATTCTCTAGTATTTCTGGTTACTTGATACTACTACCAATGGTTAGATATGACTTCATCCTGACTGTGCATAGAACTTAAAGCAGGGATAAGAAAGATGAAAATAAATAAATAAAATTACTTTAAAAAGATACCTAGATAGCTTGAGTAGGATATAACATTATCAGTGAATTGTAAGATACTTAAAATTCAGAAAGGCTGTTAAGTAATAGTCAGAATCAATTGATTTCTACTGTAAGTACATCAGAAGGTTTAACATTCTAACAGTTGTATACATGACAGAAGGTTTCAGAAATCATGATGAACTAGCTACATTTTAAGAGGAACCAAACACTGATCAGCTGTCAGTTTCTGTGTATAAAGATCACGCAAGATGATAAGCACGATTTGATCAAATGTAAGAAATTCATCCTCATCATTATCATGCGTAGTTGGTGATCGAAATCTGAGTAGACAGAAACGCATCATATAGAGCATAGACAAGCAAACTTCTCTCTTTGATAGAACTGCCTGCTCTCCACTAGGATCTTGCTGCTTCAAATCAATTGTCCATCTTTTAAGAGCAGGGTGGTTTTGCATTTCCTATAATACAATTTAGTAAGCTTTGTATGCTCTGAGGTAAGTAGCTAAAAACCTTTAACAAGTCCGCAAGATCACTATTGGACTGTGTATTCACCAACCAATGGAATACAGTAAGTTTCTTCTCATCCAGGGAAAAGACGTAGAGGAAAAAGGTAGTTGGTGCTTCAACCGGTACGACTAAAAACTTGGTCCTGCGAAAGCGTGATTCTGAGCATAGGATCTTTGGCAAAGCAATGCGAAGTGTAGTCGAAGACCCGTGATCAAGGAGTATAGAACACTGTTCTGGGGATAAAGCCAACCATCCAGAAACCGCACCAGAGTCCCAAAGGCGCGTAACAAATGATACTACTTCCAACTTAGGACAAGCAGGTGTAAGAAAACTTGCCAGGTCACAAATGTGAAGTGAAAGTAGAGGAAGATCAAATTCAGGACGTGAGGACTGCTCAAGGGTTTCGTTGTGACTTGCGTTGAGTATCCATTTAACAATATTGATCTGAATCATAGATTCAAATTGATATGTAATAACTGGACACTCTGGAATCCTTGGATCAAGGTGATGGAACATAGTTCCAGGTAAGGAATCCTCAAGAGTAATTGTACGCTGACACATATCAGGTGTAAGGTAGTGACATTCGGTGCAACTCTCTGCCACTAGGCCCTCTTGGAATCTAGAACCTGTACCAACATTCTGAACGTTCGACAAGTAGAGCCGAGCTAGATCTGGGATACCATGGACCAAGGATTCTTTTCCGAAAATCAAATCCAGAGTTATACCAGAAAGACTGCGTGACAATGCAATCCAGGTATCTTGTGTGGCTACCTTATTGGCTATTATCTCTGCATGCATACTCCTAATCCCATTGCCTTTGGCAAATTGGACAATTCCCTGGTCAAGGCACGCCAACACAGGAAGGTAGACGATTCCACATTCCTCCACCCATGTCCAGAGTACCTTTCCATAGCCTACTCTATCTTTGAGCTTCGCTAAAGTAGAACCCAATGCTTTCATTCCTCCTAGTTTGTTGTAGAATGTGGTCCATTTCATTTTCCGTAATTGTCCATCGGTGATTTTAGGATTCTCACTACGCAGCTGTGGAATCACACCATGCTCTAAAGCCAAATACAGGGTAAGGTATGAGATAATTGTCCTCAAACGAATTTCCTTTGCATCTTGATCACTGCGCTTTATGTAATCATGGGCGCGCTTCGCGGCCTCAACCATTACCGGTAAGGTAGGAAGAGCCTTCTCACCATCATTAGATTGAGCAACTGAGATAACCAGGCTCTCAATAGGAGGAATAGAGACTGTTGTAGCTTGCTTGTTTTGTGAGACCATTGCAAGTAGCTTGATACACTTGACTACCATGATAGGCTGAGTTATAAGTTCCACTAAGTTGTTCAAATAGAGGATATCGCGTTCCGTCAGTTGGAATCCGTCATAAGGTTTATTGGTTTTCCAATTATCAATAAGAAGCAGTTTAGCGGATTCAAGGTATTGGTAAGTACCACGTGAGTGCTCAATCCGTATTTCGGCCAAATCTAAGGTAGGTTGGACAATGTCGCTTGAATTGGTTCGGGAATGCTTCGCAGCTTGGTTTGCTTCATGTGCATTAACTGGTGCTATACGTTTCCGCAGACCAGACTGGTAGTCAGGAGTGGACGTCGTAATACTAATTGATGATCTGTCTTCCTGCTCGTCATTACCAACAACTAAGATAGTTTGAACAATATTAGTTTCAAAAATTCCGAAATCACGTCATCTTCCAATATTAATCTGAGTACTTACTTTGGTCCAACGCGGCAATCATTGTTGCATCCGAGTCCTCATATTCCACAGAATTTCCAGTGCTCCCACAAGGTGATCGGACTGTATCCTCCTGACTAACTATATCTGAAGCAAACTACTTGTTAGCTATCTGTTGGAATACATTACCATACTTGGACAAATATTCTATATATATCTAAAATGAGCACACTATTAGTGGTACTTACCATGTCCTCTGACAATAACAGTCTCTGTCATTTGAGAAGTTTGTGATTCACTTCCATCTTTTTCTGGAGTAGACATGCCAGCACTTCTACCTTGGCCTCCATGCAATGTACTAATAACTCTCATAGCCACATCTTGTGGCCAGTGGCGAACAATTCCTGGTACCAGATCCTGTGACTATTTCCCAATTGACAATTAGAAAAATTTAGATTGGAAGATACAAGTCTCGTAACTTACAAGTCTATGTCCGGCAATTGTTTGCAATGCCTCATCTGTGATCAGGAGATGTAAGTTGTCAACCACTAGTGTCAAAAGTTCTTTGGTATCCTGTAAGATAGAGTAAGCGTTATACCAATTGAACGATCTGTAAAGATAATAAATAAAGAATAAATTCTTTTAAACAACATACCATGATCCAAGGCTGAATAGGTTTGTAGTATTGTGTGATGTGTAGGAAAGGATAAGAAAGATCAGGCAGGTCAAGAAAACTAATGGGGGTAAGCTATATACCATGATAAATACCAGATATTGGAGTGTTAATATACCTTGTCTGTCTACTATGTATTAGGAGGAGACCAGCGCCAATGCTGTCGACTTTTTTCAAAAACCCGACAACCACATAAGGTGTCGACTTTTTTCAAAAACCCGACAACCACATAAGGTGTCGACTTTTTTCAAAAACCCGACAACCACCTAAGGTGTCGACTTTTTTCAAAAACACGACAACCCCCTAAGCTGTCAACTTTTTTCAAAAACATGACAACTACCTATGCCATCGACATTTTTCAAAAACCCGACAAACACCAATGCTGTTGACCTAAGGTAATGCTACCGGGTCTCGCAAGCTCCACGACTAGCGCGCAGGACGTCTCAGAGGATGCCTGCCATGTTACCGAGGATACCTGTCGTTCCTACCCGAAACGGCAAAGCTCAGTCTCGCTACATCACCCATCCCATCCCCCAAATCTTGCTTAGCACCCACAACCCTCTTCAGTCTCCCCAGCTCAATGGGCAATAGATCTCTCCTCATCACGCCGCCCACCATGGCTCCTCACACGATATGTGCGTTTTCTGCTAGATCTCGCTCCCAGGAACCTGGTTTCCCAAGCACCCGTACCATCTTTGTTTCGTCCTCCTGGGCCACACCAGATCACTGTTATCCCAGTCCTGACATACGCTAGCCTAGGCATACGCGTTTCCTCTACTACCTCATTCCTGCTCCCCATACCATTTTTACCGTTGACTATTCACTTCTGCGTACCGTTCACAGTAGTCAATAACCTCCCCAAGTAGCATGTAGTTTACTCCACTGGAACACCCCCTTCTCACAATCTCTCCCAATTAGCTTTAATTGATCGTGTATTAAAGTCATAACAAGCCATTCTTCATAATTGTTTCAATCTGCATACAGGTTTAGTTACTGCGGTTCACCCCACCCATTCCTCACAAGCACTTTCTTCATCTCATCTCCGCACCGTGCTCCACTTGTGTTCACTCTTTTAACTAGATCCAATCGTGACCCACCGCCGTATATCCTACATATCAATATTCATAATAATCATAATAAACAAATTAACATGTAGTTCGATAACCTACCCATCCGATCTGTATACACCTCATACTTAGCCAGCAAATTCTCCCGGTTAGGCGTGCCAAAGCATTACCCACACATCCTACTTTGCTCTCAGGCGTCGTGAATCCACCGCTATTCTGCATTAGCTCTAGCATGATCACCCTTCCCGCTATTGCCTGACAAGGGTACTTATCCCGCTCCAAGTGAATGAGGGTGTCTCTCCTGCCCTTCATGCTCTCGGGCACCCTCTCCACTTCCCAAAGACCAGGGTACTTATCCCATCTCCATTGACATGGGTACTTATTCCGTCTCCATTGCCATGGGTACTTATCCCGTCTCCATTGACATGGGTACTTATCCCGCCTTCCTCGACATGGGTACTTATCCCGCCCCACTCGACACAGCTCCTTCATAACATGGGTACTTGTCCCGCCCCCGATGACCTGAGCACTTAGCCCACTCTGGAATGGTTCCAAGGACGGGCAACTGTCCATTCCTGTTCCATGTTCTGCAGTAGTCGTAGTGGACACGCCTTTCCCCTCGATCAACCACTGGCAATACTTTTGGTGTGAATAACAGATGATACCGGGCTAGCTTGAGCGAGCTATCTATAATAAGTCCATCTCCTCTGATACCCCCCCCGCACCAGTTCATGTATTATCAGCACCAATAAGTCAGATGTGTAGAGACTTTCATACTCTATGAACAAACTCAGGGTCAGAAATTCCCAATGGTAACACAAGATGTTGTAGCAACACCACACCAAAATAAAATCAAGAAATATTAATTTTTAGCTTTAGAACTTTTTTTTTATATAATTAAGATCAGCTTGAGTCAAATAATTGAAATAACTTTATCCCATTTTAATTAATTGAAAATTGAAAAAGTTGTTGTGGATTGAAAATTGTGCCATCTCCTTGTTGTTGTGGCTAAAATGTATTGTACATCTCATACTTTTTACAGTGAAAAAAAAATATTTCCTAGCAAATGTTACAATTAAGTGTACATCTCAGTATGAGAACAGCCACCACACTTTTTTTTTTACATTTTTTACTTTCCAATTTCTTACAGTACTCCATATTTAAAAATTAGCCATTCCAGTTTTACAAAATATAATATTGAAAAAGACTAGTAATTATTATATGATAGTAAAAAAGAGTGTGTTGAGAAAAATGTATATGATAATGAAAATAGGTTAGAGAGTAAAATTAGTTATAATAAGAAAGTTTGATATGATGGTAGCAATGTATAGGATAGGAAAAATATGTGTAGTAATGAAAATGTATAAAATAGTAAAAATATGTATATGGACAGAAATGTAAGTAATGTTGAAAATGTGATCAATAGTAATAATGTATATAGGAAGAAAAAGGTTAGAGATTTGAAAAACGTAAGTAATAGTAAAATATGCTTATGGTGATATAGTAGAAGGGAATTCAAAGTAAATCTTTTTCAAAGTGGAGAATCATAGTTGTTTTAGCTACTATGCTTGTTTTTAAGGTTTGTAGTAGATTTGTGTAGAAAAAGGTTAAGGACTAGCTTAGTAACAAAAGTAGGAGGCCATAAGAAAGTAAAGAAGGAAAGAAGTTTGACTCGAAGCTTAGGTATTAGCCTGTAATTAAGTATATGATTTTTTAACTTGACAAATCAAGCATGTTTTGAGCATGATATAGATTGAAAAGTGTAATATTAAGGATATTTTTGTACTTAACTAAATATAAAGGTTTATTTCACCAAAAGGTAAGTTCTGTTTAGCCTACACATTATAGATGTATCAATTGAATATATGATGACAGTCCAGCTCATTTAACCTATGATAATAGGTGAGAATCAATTTCAAGGGGGTAAAAATTCCTATCTTAGTGAACTTAGTATATTGAATAAGATCATTTCTGTAAAACTGCAGCATTGTAGAGGGAATAAAAGAAAGATACTACAACTGAATACACAATAATAGTGCTACTCTTATAACATCTCTTGATACCTGGTGTTTGATTTGAAAAGTGTAATTCTTTCCATCATGGTAAATTCTCTTTATTTGCTAGTAATTTTACCTGTAAAATCTAGACCAACTACTCAAGTATTACTATTCAGAAGGTGCAACTTTAAATTAGAGATCACCACCAGTCTAGGATCATCTGGCCACAATCTAGGCACAATTAAGAAATTTTGAAAAATGTGACGTTGCAAGCAGTTTGGTACATAAGATAGGATATAAGTTCGTTTCAACAAAACACCGGCTTTTTAAATCCTATATTTCACAGATGCAAGAAGTGAATATATAATAATAGTGTTATTCTAACAACCTCTGGTGATACCTGCGGTTCAATTTAAAGAGGGTAAAAATTATGCTGTTGGTAAATTCTCTTTAGGTACAAGTAATCATTAAGGTAAAAACTAGGATTAGAGCTCCTGTATTCCTAATCAGAAGCTGCAATATTAAATATAAGATCAAGACTAGTCTCGTAACATCTAGTAACTGTTAAAGCTCAATTAGGAAAGGTTAAAAAATACAAAGTTGCACACATTTTTGTACTTAAGGTTAAGCTATTATATGTCTTGTGTAAAAGTTGATCTCAGTCTCACGTGAATAATAAAGATGACACAATTGAATATATAATAACAGTCCCATTCTAGTAACCTATTTCATGAGCTAAGGTTCAATTTGAAGAGTGTAAAAAGTTCTATATTTGTGATTTCTCTAGATTAACTAGTAGTTTTTCATGTAGAATAGAGTACTACTCCTGCAGTATGAAGGTCTAGAACCTAGAATTTTAAATATAACATCAAGACTAGTCCAGTAATATCGGATAAGAGTCTAAGCTCAATTAGGAAAGGTTGAAAAATGCGAAGTTGCGCACATTTTTGTACTTAAGGTAGTACTATTATTTGTTTTGTGTCAAAGTTGATTTCAGTCTAACCTGCATAATACAGATGCCACAATTGGATATGTAATAAGAGTCTCCTTCTAGTAACCTCATTCATAAGCTAAGGTTGAATTTAAAGTTTGTAAAAACTTCTATATTCATGACCTCTCTACATTTACTATTACCGAAGACGGGGCCGAAGGTCCCGTCGAGGATATATTTACTTAGCAGTAAATCAGAAGGGCACGGTATGCTAATGAGCAAAAATCTTTTTTGTGTGTAAATAAGGTAGGGAAGCGCGGACACTGGTGAATAGCGAGCTGGCTCCTCTGCGGGAGGCGGTATCGCTTTATATCACCGGGTAGTGTTTCGTCTACCTTGATGGAGACTCATCAGCGCGCCGAGAAAGGGAGGGGCACTCACCTTTCTTCCACGGTGGATAGTCTTTTGGTGGACCCCCTAGGGGTTCACGCGAAACGTACAGTCCCATCCCAACACCCCGACCGAGCCGCAAGAGGGCTGTGGGGCGGCCGTAGCCCCCCACGCACCTCAAGTGGATTTCGCACCAGGGGTCACCAATTGGAGTTCTTTTCCGCGGTCACCTCCGGGAGGCGCTCCACTGTTAAGTTTGCCCATATTTTTCGGGCGAAACCAGACGTGTTTGATATTTTCTCGATCTCGAGAAAATATCTATGTGAAGGGAGTTTTTCACCGCAGGCGAGGTCGGCGACCATGCGATGGTTCTTATCGCATGGCGTCTATTTGTGCGGGTGAAAAATCCTCTATGAACAAACTCAGGGTCAGAAATTCCCAATGGTAACACAAGATGTTACAGCAACACCACACCAAAATGAAAACAAGAAATATTAATTTTTAGCTTTAGAACTTTTTTTTTATATAATTAAGATCCGCTTAATTAGGGTTAGGGTTAGGAGTTAAGTAAATTGACTTAGAGACAGGAGAGCAGACACAGAAAAGCAGGTCTAATCTACACAGTCAAGACGACAATACTAGTAGGTTATCGCAACACCCCGTACAGGAAAGTAGCAAGTAACAGGAGTACAAGTAGCATCCAAGCCAGGGTTAGGGTTAGGAGTTAAGTAGATTGAATCTTAGAGACAGGAGAGTAGGCACAGAAAAAACAGGTCTAATCTACACAGCCAGCACGAAAATACCAGTAGGTAGAGCCACATCAGCAGCAGCAAAGCAGGCAGTAACAAGAGCACAACCATGACACAAGCTACAGTGAGATAGGAGATACCATACTAGAAGCGGGGCAGTAGTACCAAAGGGGTACTAACTGCACGACAGTAGCAGTCCCAGTACCGGTACAAAAGTACCGGTACTTATAAGTCACAAGAGGCATAGAAGGAATAATCAAAGATGCATTCCAGTCCATCTGTGAACAGCTTAACCAGGACGCTTGAGATGTGGGATACAAGGCCTCACCACATGGCCAAGTCAAATAAGAACGAGAACTTTTAGAAGGAAATGTAGTAGGATAAGGCAAATGCATATTGTGAGTAAAGTGGAAGAAAATGTAGTAAGATAAAGGAAATGCATATTGGAAGTAAAGCAGAAGAAAATGATAAGTGATGAAAGTGATAAAGAACTTGAAGAAGTATAAGGACTGAGTAGAGTTGGAAGGAAAAATCAGAAAGTGGAGAGCAATAGTGGAAAGTATGGAAGTAAGAGAAGATATAGGAAATAAAGTGAGGAAAAAAAAAAGAGACAGTATAAGAAAGAGAAATGTGAAGTGCCAGGTAGGTTGAAGAGGAGAGGATTGATGATGAAGGAAACCGGATAAGGGTGATCTTAGAAGTGATATAGAATGAATCGATAACGGGTAGTAATCTCAGGTTATGGGAGGAGGTTCTGGATTAGGTCTCAGGATATTGGCCATCGAGGATTGCCAGAAATCGAGAAGGATGCGTGCACGGTCCCATATTCCTTGGTTGAGTAAAAAGTCCATGATGGTGTACTTGATATCGTCACCCAAGATCTGTTGATCTAGAGTATAGAGTACTTGCTCCTGTACAGTCAAGAGATTTACTGTGAATGGCATGCATTGGGCATGACCTCGGGTAAACAGTTCACCGCAGGGACACTTACGGCCCCAACCAAATACACCACGTCGCCAGGCAAAGAATCGTTGTTGATCGGTAGCAGGTGCATTAAGTACTCGGTCGCAATCTAGATCTGGAATCCGCTTGCTTAGGGAGGTGATTGTAAGTAACTTGGGTGGATTTGGTCCGATTTCAAGAATCTGTTGATGCTTTTCGGCACGGAGCTTCTTGTCTAACTCTCCTCGAACACCCGGTGGTAGAGGAATCAAATTTGGAATTGGTGAGAGTAACGGTACGAAGCAGGAAGGTGGATTGAGAAAGTGGTAGATAAGGTAAGACTGTCGAGGAATTTTCTGGATTCTTGATGATTTTGGATACCACTGATAGTGTTGGAGAATAGCTGAGAGTGGATTTTGTTGATTCATGGAAAGGAGGTGTAGATAGAAGCGACCAAGGAGGTATTGAGCACGTTGTTGGCAAGGGAGAAGGCCTAAGAGATTGCAGGTGATATGAGGTCTGTTGGCACGACCGCCAGCAATCCAGGTAATACATTTCGAATATGTATTGTCACTTACCTTCCAACTTTGAGACTGTCGGTCACGCAGGAAAGCAACGTAGAGGAGTGGTAAGGAATATTCCATGGTGGGTGACACAATTGACTTAAAGATGTTGTATCGAATTCGGGGAGTCCATGTATCTGAATACCAGGTAAGAGCACCAATATGCTTCAATACCTTTGTTGATAACATCTGTGCCTGAGCTGTAAAGTCAATTCCAGTCTCATTGAATAAAACACCGAGATACTTGTAGGATGTGACTCGCGGAATAGGTAGGTTGTCAAGATAGAGGTCATCCAAGATCCAAGTCTCCTTTCCTTTGCCAGTAAAGAGGTAGCCACATTTGGCGATGTTAAATGACATGCCATGATTATTAGCCCACTTGTCACAGGTGTTAAGATGACTTTGTACACCACGAGCTGTTGGTGACATTACCACTCCATCGTCGGCAAAGAACAGAGCAGTGGGAAGCCTTGCTAGACCGGAGTAGTTGAGAGACACAAGAAGGCTGTTGACAAATCTATTGAAAAGAATAGGGGATAGAGGTGATCCTTGCAGGAGGCCAATAGTCCTAGGTTGACGTTGGGATAGGCAACCATTAACAACAATAGAGAAGGACATATTGTGATACATCAGTTGATATATCAGTTGTAATATCAAGGGATTTATTCCTTGTTTGCGTAATTCAACTTCCAAAAAGGTCCAGCTAACCTTGTCGTATGCGGAGGCAAAGTCGAGGAAGACCACATGGGGTGCCATTCGTTCCTCAATCAGGTGATGCAGGGTAAGAGCATTGGTTAAGGTTGAGTATCCAGATCGGAATCCTGCTTGAACTGGTCAATATGTCATATCACCAGACCCACGTACGGAAGGAAGAAGGATTGATTCGAATATCTTGCGGAAGCTACAGATCAGACTGATTGGTCGTGAATTGCTAGCGGTATATGGTTTGCCAGGATCTTTAGAAAGTGGATAGATGACACTGTGGTTCCAACGTGTGGGAGTTGTTCCTGACCTTATACAGGCTAGGTAGAGGGTACTGAGTATCTGGGGAAATGTGGTATCAAGTAGATGGCGTAGCATTGTAACTGTTATACCATCCATGCCACCTGAAGTGCTGGTTGACATTTGCTGAATTTGGGCTTGGATTGCATCAGGAGAAAGTTTAGCGACAAGACCACATGCTAGAACAGTATCATCGTCTGGAACCATAGAGAGTAGTTGAGTGTGATCCACGTGGTGATTAATGGAAGAGTCGGATGTGGAAGATGGACTACTTGCCATGAAGTCCATATTCTGGAGGGAAGGTGGTGTAACTTGAGAAGACTGGTTTGGTGATCGATTGAAGATATTTCGATAGTGATTAGTACATTTTTCAATAGGAGTACTAGTTGGAGAAGAGCTAATTATAGGTCTTGTAGCTGCAGAAGCACGTTGGGCACGATGGAGTAGTTGAATACTGGACTGCATATCATGGTTACAAACAAGTTTCTTGCTAACCAGATCTGGCCGTTTGCGTGACTCATTTGGTTGGTAGGTTCCAAGTACGACTTCGGCAATTGCCTGCAATGAAGAGCACAGGAGGAGGTCAAGCATATCAACATCAAAGTTCTCAGAACCTTTGTAGGATAAAGATAGAGAATCCATAAGACACCAAGCTTTCCTATATTTAGCTGCAGTCTTAGAGTTTCGAAGACGTTGTATATGAAATCGTGTTGGAGTTTCAGGTAATGGGAAAGTCGGTGGACCGGACGGCTGGTCGGAATCAAGATCAATCGAGTTGGTGTTTTTGTGTACCTGAAGATGCAGTAGGTATTGGTGATCAGTTCGAAAGCCAATAGAATTTGTAGCTATCAGGTTGAGTTGAATGAGATTGCGGATTTCCTCTTTTGCAAAAGTATGATCAGGAATTCTATCGACAGTATCATGATTTGCTGTATCAGAGAGATGAAACATGTGCTGATCGATAGCCCAGGTCTGAAAGAGAATAGATTGAGGTTGTAATGCAGGAGCAGTACTTTGGAAGAGAGGTGAATCACAGTGGAATCTGGTATTTATATCACCGACAAGGAAGTCAACGGACCCAATCGTATCCAGATCACACTGAATATCGGCTAGTTGAAGGGAATATGGTGGGTAGTAGACTCCAGCAAATCGGAGGCCTGATAGAGCAACGGTGATCGAGTCATGTGTGCAAATGGTTTGCTGTATAACAGAGCGCAGATAAGGTTTAACAAGAAGGTAAATACCACCGTGATGGCGGCCCTGAGGTTTTGTGTTGGTCTTTGAGTTACGGCGAACGGTAGAGCTGTGGACAAGGGGATGAGCGAGACGTGTAGTGTGATGCTGATACCAATGCTCAGCAATAAAGAGAAAGTCGAAGGATGTTTCGAGAAGGCTGATTGCCTGTTCAAACTTCCTGTTATCCAGGGAGTTTGTATTGAGATATCCAATGTGATACATTAATCAGAATCGATTAGGACGGGACTTGGCTTTAATACCAATTGTTTTTTGGACTTTCGAGAGGATGAATTCAACCTTAGGGTTAGGAGTTAAGTAAATTGACTTAGAGACAGGAGAGCAGACACAGAAAAGCAGGTCTAATCTACACAGTCAACACGACAATACTAGTAGGTTATAGCAACACCCCGTACAGGCAAGTAGCAAGTAACTGGAGTACAAGCAGCATCCAAGCCAAGGAGAGACAGACAACACCATACCAGGAGCGGGGCAGTAGTACCAGAGAGGTACTAACTGCAAGAGAGTAGCATTCCCAGTACCGGTACAAGTGTACCAATACTCGTGAGTAAATAGAGGAAATGAAGGAATAATCAAAGATGTATTCCAGTCCATCTATGAACTATACCATCAGGATGCTTGAGATGTGTGATATAAGGCCTCATCACATGGCCAAGTCAAACAAGCAGGAGAACTTTTAGAAGAAAACAAAGTAAGATAAAGGAAATGCATATCACAAGCAAAGTAGGAGAATATCAGATATGATAAAAGTGATAAAGAAGAAGGATAAGAACCGAGTTGAGATGAGATAGATAATAAAATAGAAGAAAATAATAGAATAAAGCGTAGAAGAGGAAATATAGTAAGAAAACACAGGAAAAGAGAGAGAAAAAGTACAGGAAAGCAGGATAAGAGATACCAGGTAGGATAACTGTTAAAGATAGGTGACCGATGAAGAAGGAGAAGTCGAGTTGTGGATGTTGTATAAGAAGAATACATGGTGGATGGTAAGATCAGGTTATAGGAGGAGGTTGAGGATCGGGTTTCAGTATATTAGCCATCGAGGTATGCCAGAAGTCGAGAAGGATGCGTGCACGGTCCCATATTCCTTGGTTGAGTAGAAAGTCCATTATGGTGTACTTGATATCGTCGCCTAAGATCTGCTGATCCAGAGTATAGAGTGCTTGTTCCTGAACCGTCAAGAGATTTCCAGTGTATGGCATGCATTTGGCATGACCGCGGGTAAAGAGTTCACCACAGAGACACTTGCGGCCCCAACTAAATACTCCCCGTCGCCAGGCAAAGAATCGTTGTTGATCAGTAGCTGGTGCATCAAGTACTCGGTCGCAATCTAGATTGGGAATCCGCTTGCTCAGGGAGGTGATAGCAAGTAACTTGGGTGGTTTTGGCCCAAGTTCGATAATCCGTTGATGCTTTTCCTGACGCAGTTTGGTGTCTAACTCTGGGCGAACACCAGGTGGTAAGGGAATCAAATTCGGAATTGGTGAAAGTAATGGGATGAAGCAGGAGGGTGGATTGAGAAAGTGGTAGATAAGGTAAGACTGTCGAGGAATCTTCTGGATTCTTGATGATTTCGGATACCACTGATAGTGATGGAGAATTGCTGACAGTGGATTGTGTTGATTCATGGAAAGGAGGTGTAGATAGAAGCGACTAAGGAGGTATTGAGCACGTTGTTGGCAAGGCAGAAGGCCTAAGAGATTGCAGGTGATATGAGGTCTGTTGGCACGACCACCAGCAATCCAGGTAATACATTTAGAATATGTATTCTCAATAACTTTCCAACTCTGAGACCGGCGGTCACGTAGGAAATTAGCGTAGAGGAGGGGTAAGGAATATTCGAGCGCAGGTGACCCAATTGACTTAAAGATGTTGTATCGAATTCGTGGAGTCCAAGTGTCTGAATGCCAGGTGAGAGTACCAATATGCTTCAATACCTTGGTAGATAACATCAGTGCCTGAGCGTCAAAGTCAATCCCAGTCTCGCTAAATAACACTCCCAGATACTTGTAGGATGTGACTCGCGGAATGGGGAGGTTGTCAAGATAGAGGTCATCCAAGATCCAAGTCTCCTTTCCTTTACCAGTAAAGAGGTAACCACATTTAGCGATATTAAATGACATGCCATGATTATTAGCCCACTTGTCACACGTGTTAAGGTGACTTAGGGTTAGGACACACTATGCAGGAATGCCTGGTGTCGGTTCTGCGGGGCAGAAAGAGCAGAGGAGCAAGAAGAGTAGTTTGGTGCAAGTAAGGTGTAGACGATACCACGGGGTAGGGTGGTCGATCGTTTCGCTTCTTAGGGTTAGGGTTAGGACACACTACACTGAGCGTGAAGTGCAGCTTTTCGCGGGGCGAAAGAAAGGCGGGAGCAAAAAAGAGTTTGTTGAAAGGCGAGGAGGGTAGACAAGTGTTCGCGACGATGATGGAAGGAACAGGATTGCTTGTTTCGTCTTTTCTTAAAGACTCTTCAGTACGCTGGGCGACCGAGCAGTATTTATCGATCGTCCCTCGGGGGTAACGGAACACTTATCTCCGCTCCTCGGAGTGAGGGCGACAAGTCCGTGCCGTGGTGGAGGGTGGCTTAGGGTTAGGAGTTAAGTAGATTGACTTAGAGACAGGAGAGTGGACACAGAAAGGCAGGTCTAACCTACACAGTCAACACGAAAGTACTAGCAGGTAAGACAACATCAACACTAGCGAAGAAGCAAGCAACAAGAGTACAAGCACAATCCAAGCTACAATGAGATAAGAGTCACCGTACCAGCAGGACAACAGTAGTACCAAAGGGGTACTTACTATTATAGAGTAGTGATCCCAGTGCCAGTACAAAAGTGCCAGCATTTGTGAGTTACAGGAGGTACTGAAGGAATCAACAAAGAGTGATTCTAGTCCATCCATGAACTACACAACTAGGATGCATGAGATGCGTGATACAAGGCCTCACCACATGGCCAAGTCAAACAAGGAGTAGAACTTTTAGAAGAAAAAGTAGAAAGATAAAGGAAATGCATATCACGAGTAAAGTAGAAGAAAATTAGATGTGATGAAAGTGATAAAAAAGAAGTATAAGAAAGGAGTAGAGATGGGATGCATAATAAAGCAGTAGAAAATCAGAGAATAAAGAGTAGAAGTAAGAGGAAATATAGTAAAAAAACAGAGGAAAAGAGAGAGAGAAAGAACAGGAAAGCAGGATAAGAGATACCAGGTAGGATAACTGTTAAAGATAGGTGACCGATGAAGAAGGAGAAGTCGAGTTCTGGACGTTTTATAAGAATAATACATGGTGGATGGTAAGATCAGGTTATAGGAGGAGGTTGAGGATCGGGTTTGAGTATATTAGCCATCGAGGTATGCCAGAAGTCGAGAAGGATGTGTGCACGGTCCCATATTCCTTGGTTGAGTAAAAAGTCCATGATGGTGTACTTGATATCGTCACCCAAGATCTGCTGATCCAGAGTATAGAGTACTTGCTCCTGTACAGACAAGAGATTTCCGGTGAATGGCATGCATTTGGCATGACCTCGGGTAAACAGCTCACCGCAGGGACACTTGCGGCCCCAACCAAATACTCCCCGTCGCCAGGCAAAGAATTGTTGTTGATCGGTAGAAGGTGCATCAAGTACTCGGTCGCAATCTAGATCTGGAATCCGCGTACTCAGGGAGGTAATTGTAAGCAACTTGGGTGGCTTTGGTCCGATTTCGAGATTCTGTTGATGCTTTTCTGCACGGAGTTTCTTGTCTAACTCTCCTCGAACACCCTGTGGTAGAGGAATCAAATTTGGAATTGGTGAGAGTAAGGGTATAAAGCAGGAGGGTGGATTGAGAAAGTGGTAGATAAGGTAAGACTGTCGAGGAATCTTCTGGATCCTTGATGATTTAGGATACCACTGATAGTGTTGGAGAATTGATGAGAGTGGATTTTGTTGATTCATGGTAAGGAGGTGTAGATAGAAGCGACCAAGGAGGTATTGAGCACGTTGTTGGCAAGGGAGAAGGCCTAGGAGGTTGCAGGTGACATGAGGTCTGTTGGCACGACCGCCAGCAATCCAGGTAATACATTTCGAATATGTATTCTCAATAACCTTCCAACTTTGAGACTGTCGGTCGCGCAGGAAAGCAGCGTAGAGGAGTGGTAAGGAATATTCCATTGTAGGTGACACAATTGACTTAAAGATGTTGTATCGAATTCGGGGAGTCCATGTATCTGAATACCAGGTAAGAGCACCAATATGCTTCAATACCTTTGTTGATAACATCTGTGCCTGAGCCGTAAAGTCAATTCCCGTCTCATTGAATAAAACACCGAGATACTTGTAGGATGTGACTCGCGGAATAGGTAGGTTGTCAAGATAGAGGTCATCCAAGATCCAAGTCTCCCTTCCTTTGCCAGTAAAGAGGTAGCCACATTTGGCGATGTTAAATGACATGCCATGATTATTAGCCCACTTGTCACAGGTGTTAAGATGACTTTGTACACCACGAGCTGTTGGTGACATTACCACTCCATCGTCGGCAAAGAACAGAGCACTGGGAAGCCTCGCTAGACTGGAGTAGTTGAGAGACACAAGAAGGCTGTTGACAAATCTATTGAAAAGAATAGGGGATAGAGGTGATCCTTGCAGGAGGCCAATAGTCCTAGGTTGACGTTGGGATAGGCAACCATTAACAACAATAGAGAAGGACATATTGTGATACATCAGTTGATATATTAGTTGTAATATCAAGGGATTTATTCCTTGTTTGCGTAATTCAACTTCCAAAAAGGTCCAGCTAACCTTGTCGTATGCGGAGGCAAAGTCGAGGAAGACCACATGGGGTGCCATTCGTTCCTCAATCAGGTGATGCAGGGTAAGAGCATTGGTTAAGGTTGAGTATCCAGATCGGAATCCTGCTTGAACTGGTGAATATGTCATATTACCAGACCCACGTACGGAAGGAAGAAGGATTGATTCGAATATCTTGCGGAAGATACAGATCAGACTGATTGGTCGTGAATTGCTAGCGGTATATGGTTTACCAGGATCTTTAGAAAGTGGATAGATGACACTGTGGTTCCAACGTGTGGGAGTTGTTCCTGACCTTATACAGGCTAGGTAGAGGGTACTGAGTATCTGGGGAAATGTGGTATCAAGTAGATGGCGTAGCATTGTAACTGTTATACCATCCATGCCACCTGAAGTGCTGGTTGACATTTGCTGAATTTGGGCTTGGATTGCATCAGGAGAAAGTTTAGCGACAAGACCACATGCTAGAACAGTATCATCGTCTGGAACCATAGAGTGTAGTTGAGTGTAATCCACGTGGTGATTAATGGAAGAGTCGGATGTGGAAGATGGACTACTTGCCATGAAGTCCATATTCTGGAGGGAAGGTGGTGTAACTTGAGAAGACTGGTTTGGTGATCGATTGAAGATATTTCGATAGTGATTAGTACATTCTTCAATAGGAGTACTAGTTGGAGAAGAGCTAATTATAGGTCTTGTAGCTGCAGAAGCACGTTGGGCACGATGGAGTAGTTGAATACTGGACTGCATATCATGGTTACAAACAAGTTTCTTGCTAACCAGATCTGGCCGTTTGCGTGACTCATTTGGTTGGTAGGTTCCAAGTACGACTTCGGCAATTGCCTGCAATGAAGAGCACAGGAGGAGGTCAAGCATATCAACATCAAAGTTCTCAGAACCTTTGTAGGATAAAGATAGAGAATCCATAAGACAACAAGCTTTCCTATATTTAGCTGCTGTCTTAGAGTTTCGAAGACGTTGTATATGAAATCGTGTTGGAGTTTCAGGTAATGGGAAAGTCGGTGGACCGGACGGCTGGTCGGAATCAAGATCAATCGAGTTGGTGTTTTTGTGTACCTGAAGATGCAGTAGGTATTGGTGATCAGTTCGAAAGCCAATAGAATTTGTAGCTATCAGGTTGAGTTGAATGAGATGGCGGATTTCCTCTTTTGCAAAAGTATGATCAGGAATTCTATCGACCGTATTATGATTTGCTGTATCAGAGAGATGAAACATGTGCTGATCGATAGCCCTGGTCTGAAAGAGAATAGATCGAGGTTGTAATGTAGGAGCAGTACTTTGGAAGAGAGGTGAATCACAGTGGAATCTGGTATTTATATCACCGACAAGGAAGTCAACGGACCCAATCGTATCCAGATCACACTGAATATCGGCTAGTTGAAGGGAATATGGTGGGTAGTAGACTCCAGCAAATCGGAGGCCTGGTAGAGCAACGGTGATCGAGTCATGTGTGCAAATGGTTTGCTGTATAACAGAGCGTAGATAAGGTTTAACAAGAAGGTAAATACCGCCGTGATGGCGGCCCTGAGGTCGTGTGTTGATCTTTGAGTTACGGCGAACGGTAGAGCTGTGGACAAGGGGATGAGCGAGACGTGTAGCGTGATGCTGATACCAATGCTCAGCAATAAAGAGAAAGTCGAAGGATGTTTCGAGAAGGCTGATTGCCTGTTCAAACTTCCTGTTATCCAGGGAGTTTGTATTGAGATATCCAATGTGATACATTAATCAGAATCGATTAGGACGGGACTTGGCTTTAATACCAGTTGTTTTTTGGACTTTCGAGAGGATGAATTCAACCTATAATATCTTAATTAGATCAGAGAATTTTAATATATGACAGAGTTGAGGAGTATTACGGGGTAAAATCAGCTGTTAATGAGAGCCGCCTCTTGGGTGATGATGATGTCTGATATGCAATAGTATCTGGGGAGGTAAAGGATGAATTTTGAGACGCTTTATGACAGGTAGTATTGACTGCAGGCGTTACAGCAATATTGTTGATAGGAGACTGAGAAATCTGAATACCACGCTTATTCAATTGATCCTTCAACTGAGTTCCGAGACCGCGATTTTGTGACCAACTCATTACATGCTGACGGGTTGCATGATTTGTGCTTGAAGCAATTGAAGCTGCAAGTCTTTCTACAAAGTTCCTCTTTAGGACTGCCTCCTGGGATTCTGGTAATGGGTTACCTTCCCAGTTAAAAGAACTAGGCTTAAGAGGATCAAATGATCTGTTAACCTTGTACTTGGAATGATTCTCTAAGCGGTTCCTTATATGAAGTAAGTGGTTCGTATCTACCAGTAATTCAACAATACGACGATCAATCCAGGAAATGTTTCGTATATGGCGTAGCTGAATTCGAATTGGTGCTGCTTTGAGCAGTTCCTTGACCTCAACTATTGGTATGTGTGGAATACCTTCAAGATACAGGGGTGTTGAAGCAGTGACCCGTTTTCTCAGAGAAGCTTTCTTCCTAAGCTGGCCTCCTTCCTTAGTGATGTTTAAATCTCGTTTATCTGGACCAGTTATTAGATTAACTTGTTTGTAATGTGCAGATAAGGAACATATACCTTGTCTTAAGACAGAACTATAGGTTAATTTAGCATTAGGCCTGACTGGTAACGGAGAAGGACCCGGGTTGACAGCAGTGGTATCCATGTTCAAGAGTTGTAAGGTGGGCGAAGAAGTGTCCAGACTCCTACTAAAATTTGTATTGGTATTCGGTTCGTTTAATATTGGTTGCCTGGTTGCCGAAGAGTTGGTATCATGGTTGGATGTAGGATGAATGTCAGATAACTGGCATTTCAAGTCCAGAATGTCCTGCCGAGCCTGGTGAAGCTCATTGCAAAGAATCAATATCTCATCCCACAACTCCTTTCTTGCTTTTTCTTCAGTCTTTTTATCTATATCAAATTGTACACATTAGTCAGAGTAAGATGATAGTTTAACTATATTGTAACCTAAAATACGTAGCAGATATTTATGCAGGTAACAAAAAGAATACCTTTATTTTCAACAGGTGATTAACTTACATTCAGTATCAGCACTGATAAAATCATTCCATTCTGTGTATGTGATTCCAGGAGATATCTTAGGTGCACCTTGGTCCGCAACCTGTTATAAGACAAATATTAAACTTAGTAAAACAATCATGTGGAAAATATATATAAATATATATACTGAAATTTATAAGAAGTTGCTTGTAGAAGAGGATCAGAATTTGGGGATATACCGAGATGCTATGTTGTATCTGTTGAGTTACAACTCTGTTATTGAGAATTGTTATATCTTTACTATGTAGCCTTCTACTAGGGAGTCGAACTTGTTGCGGTTGATTTTCTATCAACAATTGTCAGTAATGATGCCCCACCAATACGTTAAGATTCTTAACATTGGACTGATTAACCATATAATAATATAATAATTGAAATCAGGCAGAGATGATAAGTATGATTAAATTTACGTACCTGAGGCTACAACAGTAGGAGTACTGAGCAGAGAGCATTTTTCCATTACAGGTCTACAAATTTGTAGAAACTCTGTAACACCAATTGACTTTTTACAACTTGATGTAATACGACAAACAAAGCGCCGATATCGTCTTCCATGCTCATCCTTCTTACCAGCACAATCCTTTATGAAGGCACCACGTACGGTGTCAGAGGCCCCACAACCTGGACAGGATAATTGCTTGTTGAAGAGTAAATGCAAGGATTCTGCCTCCGCACGCTGACCATTTTCCTCGCGTGTATTTTCCTTCTGTTTCCGATTCATTTTAGTATTGATTTGATGGTTTATAGCCTATCAAGTCTGTATAATCTCTGATGGTCAAGTTAGTATTATTGTATACATATATGTTATTAATATCAATATCATAATAAATACAAGTAGTAGCCAAGGGTAAAACCTCGGGTTTCACTACCTCCATTCTGTAGACTACTGAACAGCATACAGACGCAGGAGGAGAAAATACTTACATTATCATATGTTCTCTCTGATCGCCGCTTGTAGAACTACTAGCTACTACAACTAATTATAGTAGATCGACGAGGCTCTAATATAAAAAGAAGGGCGATACGGCCCTAGGCTAAAAGCTATAATTAGGCAGTACGACTCCGGCTTATATATCATGACGTCAGTAACATTGTCAAAAGATCTATAAGAATCTACCTACCCCGGCCTTTATGCTAATATCACCTACGCCTCTAATATCCTCTATTGAAATACAATCCGACCGTTCGTGGTTGTCTGCAAGTTGCATTGAGTTACTTGCTAGGAGGGAGAAAATAAGTAGCGTTTTGTACTGGGTAGATACCGGTAATGTATACTCCGATGTATATATATCAATTGCTATTTCTAATCTATTGACAATAAGTTTTAGTGCCGTTCTGATAAAATCTAAAGGACCAGACGGTACGGCAGAAGGTGAAACCCGAGGTTTCACCTCTGAGACTGTGTTCAAGAACGTCAACTAAGTGCTTTCGATTGGACCTTACCGCTCCTAAAAAATCTCAACTACCCCGCTTCAGAGTCAAAGGTGAAACCCGGGGTTTCACCTTTACCAGTGGGTACGACAACGGCAACTAAGTACTTGTGGTTTGACCTTGCCGTTCATATAAAATCTCAACTACCCGGCTGCGGAGCCAAAGGTGAAACCTGGGGTTTCACCTTTACCGGTAGGTACGAGAACGGCAACAAAGGACTTTTGATTTTATCTTATCGTATTGGTAGGAACCTTTGGTTTCTGGTACCATAGCAGGTAATATTCCGCTCCTGTTTGCTTTCACCGTTTAGGTATTACCTTTACTATTAGTTAGCAATCACATTTGTTCAAGATATTCTGAAATATAGAAGGTATCAATACTTACAAAATTGTAGTTGAACGTACGATACTCTTAGATAAGAGTCAAAGTCGGATATATACCGGGGAAAGAGAGAAACGACAGGTGTAGGGGAGAGGACCGCTTCTTATACACGATTCTAAAACGGTGATTATTACATTACGTTGGTCTTCCAAGTACGTACTATGCTATTATACCTCGAACATTCGGATGAATTAACAGATACAAAGTAGATATCAAGAAATACTTACGAGCACTCGCATTATTCACTTCCGATCGTGTATACTGGTCTTTGCGAATATAGCACCAAGTGTTTAATTGCTATAAACATTTATCCAAAATGCCATGTGAACGAGATATCCTAAGAAAGAGCAATTCAAATCCCCGAATCTCTAAGACAAGGCAGGGACATCGGACTATCATTGAACAAAATATTAAAAATTCCAGAAGGCGAGCTGCAACTACCTCTCACCAACCACCCTCCTCTAGGACCAACAATGATGACCATTCTACCAGGCCACAATATTTTCAAGGTCTAAACTTGAATCAAGGAAAAGCCTTAATGGAATCCATACAATGCGAGTATCAGGAATTTCTCCAGAGCCTGAATAATAATGCAAGTGGAAGTAACGGATCCGATCAGCACGAAGTACCTACCGGTATGTAATATATTACTACAGTGACTGATAATACAATTGTTATGACTATAACATTAGTTAACGAGTTACTATGAACTAGATATTGAGATGGTCGAAGACATTACACCCGGAGAAGAGGACGACAACACCAACAGTATGCCCAACCGTAAGCAACAGGAATACCAAGAATACAGGATTAAGTGGGGCAAGAAGAATTGGGGTCACATATTTGAACGGTTTGACAAATACGAAGGCGATTCTACGTTGACTGTTGCAGCCTGGTCTAAGCTCCTGGAGTGGTTCTCGAGTACGCTATCAAAAACGCACATGAGCAACCTACAAGGTATATTGCAAAGGATTCGTACAAGGGAAAGACGAACACCACATATAACAACCTACCGACCAAATGGAACCGAGCGAACAGTTCACCAACAAGAGCTGATACGTACATACACTAAGATTATTCGTTTGGAGAACCTGGAAGATCTGACTCTGATCAATCGGAGAGTATGGCTGATAACTCTATACGAGAGTCACACATCTTACTCGGATATGATTCGTGGTAGTGGTAAAACTCTACAGCAGAGACAGCAACAGGTCAACAAATTCATCCATCATATTTTCAACAGCGAAATGAAGATCGAAGTCACTATGCAGACTATCAAAAACCACGTTAAGGAGGGTCGCCACTGGCATGAAATGCTTTTCGCGGCCGAGACCAGGACCTTCGGCTATGGATTGCTGTTTCTTCTTCCTGTTCATGGATACAAAGAGTTAGCACGTAAGACCAGCCATCCTGTCTGGACCTTTCTCATTCAACAAATTCCATGGATGTCACGACGTGTTACTGAGTTAGCCAAAGCTTTCGATCCGATCATGAAGGCAATACAACAGCAAGGAACTGGCTCTGTTACGGCTTCACTACTTGGCTACGAGTTAACTATACCTATCGATCTGAATTCAGCAGCTGGTACTGATTTCAATGCGTGTGTTCGATCGTATCCTAATTTACACCTTATAGATACTCTGAAGTCTATCCAGAGATATGGTAGATTGAGGGAACCTCAGTCAATTGAAAAGAGTTTAGGGAAGAGACGAGAAGTACGCCAAAGAGTGAGACAAGGGTCAGAACTCGCTGCTGGCCATGACTCCCAGGAATTATCAGAAGAGGGGGAATGGCAAGATCAACCAACTTCATCAGAAGACAATGAAGAGCAAACAACTACGACGGAGGATGTCGAAGAGCAATCCTCTTCAGTAGAAGATGGGGAAGATGAATCCAATTCGGCGGAAGACGATAATGACCAATCAACCTCGGAAGAAGATGACGGGGAGCAATCAACAGTAGAAGAAGAGGAGGAAGAGCGCTTGACGGCTGGCAAAGGGAAGGAAGTGCAATCATCCACCGCTATTAGTGCAAATGCTACTAATACACGAGTAGAATTGGAAGAGATAGAGATCTCAATTGTACCTCGGGAGGGTGGAAGTGCTAATAATCCTTCCAATACTGAAGCAGTATCTAATGGAGTTGATGGAGGAAGTATGGTAAGTTTCCTTCTTCTACTAAACACTCTTAATTTCTTCCTTATATCCTACTATGGAGGAAATATATTCGTTAACCCATACTATAAAACAGATTTTGCATACAAGCTTGGAAGAGAAACAGATGAACGATAACGAAGAGAATCTACCACCAGCGATCGATGGAGAGAATGTAATGGTAGCTCGGGACTTGGAAGAATATCAAAATCAGTCAAAGACAGTGAGGGATCCGGATATCGAAGTATTTGCCTCTATCGAAGTAGATGAATCGTTCGCTGCCGATATTCAGGTATGTGTGCGTACAAGTGTGAAGATATGTAATTGTAAGGCTAACCTGAATTTCACAGCAAATTGAGCAATCACTAGAGCTTGCCAGTGGACGAGTTTCTGAGACACCAATGACAAGGATTGAGGAGACAATACCTGAGATGTCTGAAATCATTGAACCATCCTGGAATGACCTTGTAGAAGATATGGTGGAAAATAATGAGGATATCATGCAAGATTTATAACTTGAGTTAAGAATACGAGATAAGGTAAGAGTTTGTTTAAATCCATACACCCTCTATCTACTCTTCATCTACGAGACAAAGTATAATACTGAGTTACATGAGTAAGAAGTCGGAGAGGAAGTAGGAAGGTTACAAAGCAGGAGAAATTGTACTAAGATACGAGAAGACTGTACTTCAGAGTCGATAAGTTATAAGACAAATTGTAAATAGAGATAAAGAGAGTCAAAAAGTGAAATTGGACATATATGAATACAAAAAAATAGACAAAAAGAAATTTAAGGGAATTCGTATACGAGATAATAAAAGTAGAATACTGGTATTAAATAACGAAAGCCACTACTGAAAATGTTATATAGGATATCAGAGTCATTTTTGATTTTGATAGTAAAGCTATTAAATATAAAGAAGAACTCAGTCTCACAAAAGAAGAATAATCACTATATATAGATGATGGATGAGAAAACTTTAAAAATATATCTCAAAAGAATAGTAATAAGAAATAGTAGCAAGAGAGCAAGGACTGGAGGTACTAGCAATATGGGGATAAAATAGTAGGCACTAATATAGTGGATTACTTAGACAAAGAGAAAAACAATGTACTCAAGATTAATCGGTTTATTCCTTCTGTAATATATAAACTATTACCGCAAGAAATATCTACACTTAGATAATATATCATACACAAGTGAATTCAGTCCTTAACCTAGGAATGAAACTGCTCTTACTGATACTATCTGTAAATACCTAATATACATAATCCTGAACTATTCATTACTGAGTCAGAGAGTAAAAGCTATAAGTCTAGGATACACTCCTGTGATTTCATTCTTTGACAAGGAATGAACATAAAGATGGAAGAACCTGTTGTAAGTTGCTAATACAACATATTCTGGTCATTTCATTCCTTGATCAGAAATGAACATAGGGCTGGAAGAATCCATTGCAAGTTGTTAATATAACATACCTCTGTTACTTGATTCCTTGAAAAGGAGTGAACATGAAGCTGGCAGAATCCACTCCATGTTGTTAATACACCATATCCCTGTCATTTCATTCCTTGAGCAAGGATCAACATAAAGCTAGAAGAATCACCAGCTAGTTGTCAACATGCCATACCCCTGTCATTTCATTCCTTGAGCAAGGATCAACATAAAGCTAGAAGAATCACCAGCTAGTTGTCAACATGCCATACCCCTGTCATTTCATTCCTTGCGTAAGGATCAACATAAAGCTAGAAGAATCACCAGCTAGTTGTCAACATGCCATACCCCTGTCATTTCATTCCTTGAGCAAGCATCAATATAAAGCTAGAAGAATTACCCGTTAGTTGTTAACATGCCATACCCCTGTCATTTCATTCCTTGAGCAAGGATCAATATAAAGCTAGAAGAATTACCAGCTAGTTGTTAACATGCTATACCCCTGTCATTTCATTCCTTGAGCAAGGATCAACATAAAGCTAGAAGAATCAACACCTTGTTGTCAACATGCCATACCCCTGTCATTTCATTCCTTGACGAGGAATGAACATAGAGCTGGAAGAATCCACTACATGTTGTTAATACACCATACCCCGGTCCTTTCATTCCTTGACCAGGAATGAACGTAAAGCTGGAAGCATCCCCTACATGTTGTTAATACACCATACCCCTGTCATTTCATTCCTTGACGAGGAATGAACATAGAGTTGGACGAATCCACTACATGTTGTTAATACACCATACCCCGGTCCTTTCATTCCTTGACGAGGAATGAACGTAAAGCTGGAAGCATCCCCTACATGTTGTTAATACCCCATACCCCTGTCATTTCATTCCTTGACGAGGAATGAACATAGAGCTGGAAGAATCCACTACATGTTGTTAATACACCATACCCCGGTCCTTTCATTCCTTGACGAGGAATGAACGTAAAGCTGGAAGCATCCCCTACATGTTGTTAATACGCCACACCCCGGTCATTTCATTCCTTGACGAGGAATGAACATAGAGCTGGAAGAATCCACTACAGGTTGTTAATACACCATACCCCTGTAGTTTCGTTCCTTGACGAGGAATGAACATGAAGCTGCAAGAATTCACCACATGTTTTTAATACCCATATCCCTGTCATTTCATTCTTTGACCTGGAATGAACATAATGCTGGAAGAAACCAGGACCTGTTATTAATATACCGTACCCCTGTTAGTTCATTCCTTGATGACGAATGGACATGAAGTTTGATGAATCATCTTCATCTTGTTAATACACCATACCTCTGTAATTGATTCCTTCTGCAGGGGCGAATATTAAGCTCCAAGCATCATCTACATGTTGTTAATTTGCTGTACCCAGGTTATTTCATTCCATCAAAAGGACCAAACATTATGGTTGAAGGTTTAACTGTAAGTTGTTAATATACTATAATCTTGTCATTTCATTCCTTGACAAGGAATGAACAAGAAGCTGGAACAATTATCCACATAGTGTTGATACATTCTACATATGTTATTTTATTCCTTTATAAGGAATCAGCACTAAGCTGCAACAATTAACTACATGATGTTTACAGAACATATACCTGTTGTTTCGTCCCTTGACTTGGAACGAACATGAAGCTGAAAGACTTAACTTCATATTATTAATACTCCATACCTCAGTCTTTTCATTCTTTGTTGTAGAATGAACCTAATATAGATCTCCATAACTCTATTCAGCTAACATAACATACTCCTGTCATCTCACTCTTAGCCATGGAGTTAAAACCATTCAGATCCTGTTCATCTATAAGAAATGCATATAATCCATGTCATACTAACTATATGTAGATAAAATACTATACTCCTGCCTTTTCATTGCTTGATGTGAAATGAAACTAATGTACATCACATGACATCAGTGCATGGATATACCAGATTCTTCTTCTTTTATTCCTTAATGAATAATGTATCTTATACGGCTCATACTATCTGCGTACTACGAATGTATGGACTCCTGTTATGTTCTTTCTCATTGCACAATAAACCTAGTGCATGTTCCTCTTCCAGTAAATGGCTAGACAACTACTTGCATCTTATTTCAATATCCCTTACAGAGTGAAATTATAGTGGATTGATCTAAACGTAAACAGCTAATACCCTAGACCTGTTGACCTTTATTTTGTAGTATAGTATAGTTAATGAATAGAAAGCAGATATTCCTGACTCTTTTAAAGTAACTAAATATGAACAAATCTACCATTTTTCTCTCTAGCCATTGTAATTAAACCTCTTAATATCAATTACTAGTTACTAATAACTGTTATACTGGAAAATGTTCTTGTTTTTTGCTATAACTCTTTTATAATGTTATATAACTTTATCTACATTAAACAACTTCTGTTGAATCTTAATATAATATCCTTGTATACAATATCTTAAGATTTGCAGTTACAGCTACCATTTTCTATAAACTGACCAACATAAGTTCAAATTCTTTGTTTCTTTCTTATTTCTTTTTTGGACTGTATTTCTGTAAATTCTATAGCCAAACTCAGGGTCAGAAATACTCCATGGTAACACAAAACTCAAAGTGAAAACCACAACAAAAAAAAGTCCAGAAAATTCATTCATGAGTATGTGACAATTTTTTTATACTTTCAAGATATTTGAAATGTTGCAAGTTTAATAAAAAAACCCCTATCTTAATTGATTAAGAAATGAAAAAGTTGTTGTAGATTGAAAGTTGTGCCACTGCATCCACACTGTGGCATTGGTTGTTGTGTATTTCTCATACTTTTTATGGTGAAAAATTTAAAAATGTGTGAGAAATTTTTAAAAGAGGTGAATATCTGAGTATGAGGAAAAAAATTTAAAATTTTCTCAGATGAAAAAAATTTAAAATTGTCCCAGATGAAAAACATTTAAAATTTTCTGATTGAAAAAAATTTTAAATTTTCTCAGAGGAAAAAAATTTAAAATTTCTGCAAATAAAAACAATTTTAAAATTTTCCTAGATGAAAAAATAAATTTAAAATTTCCTCAGATAAAAAGTGAAAAATTTAAATTTGCAGTAAGTATTTTTCTTTTTTAATATTTTCTTACTTAACTTTTTTTTTTTTTAAGTTTTCCAGTAAGTGAAAAAAATTTTAATTTTTCCTTCTGGAAGCCATACTCCATTATGTAAGCAGCTCTGCATTTAGCAACCTTTTAATCCAATCCCCCTTTTCTTCACATACAATACTGTTCTACCTGTCCCTTCTATTAACTTTATCTTTTATTTTTTCACACTACATCTACAAGTACTTTACTATTTTTATTAAAATCATCATGTCAAACAATCAGAGAGGAAGACCAACAAAGTCTGCTGAGGAGAAAAAAATTGTCAAACAAGCTTCTGATAAAAGAAGATATTTGCAGAGAAAATCCAAAGTCCAATCCCTACAGTCACTTAATGAACACAACACACAGGATGATTCCTTTCTCCAGCAAGCACCTAGTAACCAGGTAGGTGTCACAATATCATGTTTTAAGTACTATATTATGCAGAATGCTGACTGTTACATTACTTAAAGATGGTAGTACAAGAGAGTATCAACTCCTTGCAGAAAACTAAATCAACAAGTTTTGCTCAATTGAGAGATAGTTCAGTAAGTGGAAAGGATATTTGAGAATTCAACAGAAGATTGGCTAAAGTAAAGACAGGTTGCCTTGACAGAAGATACAGTGGATATAAGTACAGAACATGACTTGGATAATATAGAAAGGGATGAGTTAGCACAATGGTTACAGCAGAAATCTAGAAGATGGCCACAGCTGGTTGGACTAGAGAATATGCTTGATGATATGGAAATATCTGAAGAGGAAGCTTTTATGTGCATGCAAGAGGAGGATCAGGAAAGAGAAGGAACTGAAGAAAGTTCAGAAAGTTTTAAGCAAGGTATGAATTAAGTTCCACTATTGAAGACAGAGGTGATTGGACTAATAATTATCATAGGAACTTCAGATAGGCAGGAAGATGTGCAGGTTGAGAAGGATTCTTCAGGCTGGCCTAAGCTTTCAGGCTTAGAACAGATATTGTATGACATGGAGATTGAAAGAGTAGCAACAGAAAACATGATGGGCAAGAAATTGAGTAAGTTTGGATACACTAGAAGTTTAACAAGGTAGCTTTCTAACAGTAATAGATCTTATAAGAACAGTTCAAGGTACTAGGGATTTTATATATTAATTGATTCACTACTAAGAAGAGAGTTTTATTACAGAAGATTTGAACCAGGTTGAGAATTACAGTTCAGAGGAGGAGCAAGAGCAGGATATTCAGAAAAGGAAAGAGAAAAATGGTAAGTCAATTGAGTATCTTTTCAAGGTTCAATAAGACTAAGATTTTTATTTTTAAAGTGTTTAGATTATCACATATAAGAGGTATGTCTTGAGAAAGAATATGTAAAGGAATAGAAGTACTGATTACTATGTAAGATTGCAATATAGCAGATTTGAGATTTCAGGAAGAAGAAAATACAAGCTCTAATGAGAATACTGGTAAGAATTTTAAATCTTTCCCAGATTTGTTTATGCTAAGAATTTTAAATTTTTTTCATAAGAAGCAAATTAAATTTTGTTTTATGGGAAAAATTTAAAATATTTTTCTTGTGAATAATTTAAAACTGTTTTCATGGGAATAATTTTAAATATTTTTCATGGGAATAATTTAAAAATATTTTTCTTGTGAATAATTTAAAACTGTTTTCATGAGAATAATTTTAAATTATGTTCTTGGGAAGAACTTTAAATTATTTTCATGGGAAGAACTTTAAATTATTTTCATGAGAAGAATTTTAAATTTTTTCTATAGGAATAACTTTAAATTATTTTCATGGGAAGAATTTTAAATTATTTTCATTAGGGTTAGGGTTAGGAGTTAAGTAGATTGAAGTTAGAGACAGGACCAGAGTCGCAGCCAGCACGAACACCCAAACCAGCAACAGCACTGCAGAACAATACAAGACAACGAAGCCAAATACTAGAAGTACAAGCCCGAATCCCAGCACTAGTAGAACTATCACTATAACAGTCCAGGAGGATGAGCACGAAGCCCTCACCAGGCACGAGAGCGTCAAGTAACAAGCAAGAGCATATTACTTTCAGCAAGAGAGGTAATGAACCAAGTTCAATACCAATTCAAGCGAGACATCTGTAAAACAATTGTTCCGCAGGTGGTAATCGCGATCAGTTGGACTAAATCCATACTGATAGTTATCGAGATCAAAGGTACAAGGCCCACAATGATGGCAATCGGGATCAAAGGTACAAGGCCCACAATGATGGCCAACCAAAATAGAACAAACAGAAAAAACACAGCATAGAGAAGTGCATAATATGAAATGTACGAGACAGAGTAGAAATGAGCAGAAGAACTGTAGCAAGAAACGGGTTACAATCATAAGTGAGTAAGAGAACAGTACTACACAAGAGTAATCAATCAAAAGATGAAAGAAATATAAGCGGTGGAAATAAAAAAGTAGTTCTTAGTAAAAGAATAACAGTTATGAAACTAACAAAATAGGAGAGTAAATAGTTGAAAGTTCAAAGAGCACTTAAATATGAAAATAAACAAGGCACAACATATTGGAAGAGAAAAGCGTTTTGTAAATGTTGTATGTGGGAAGTGAGTAGAGTGGAAGTTGCAGCAAAGTAAAGACCGAAAAAATCAAACGAGCAAAGTAGAAAGAGTTGAAATAAAGGAAAGCAAAGTAATAAGGAGAAACAAGTATGTTGAAGTAAGCCAGGTATAGTAAGTAGTATATTAATTGTTGCTCAGGATGACCGAGAACATAGTCTATGAGACATAGACTGTGTCCAGAAGTTGAGAAGTGTTCTTGCCTTGGTCCATAGTTGTTGGTTTAGTAGAAAGTCCATCATGGTATAGTTGATATCAGGACCAAGAATGGTAAGATCAAGGCGGTATATTTCCATCTCAGCACTGGTCAGAAGTTGATCAGGAAAGGGCATACACTGAGTATGACCCCTAGTAAATCTTCTACCACAGCAGCATTTCTTACCCCAACCAAAAACACCGCGTCTCCACGCTAGAAAGATTGACTGATCGGCTGGTGGTGCTTGCAGCACAACATCGAAGTCGGAATGAGGAACCCGGTCACAAACAGAGGCAACTCTTAACAGGATTGGTGGTTTAGGCCCAAACTCCAGAATACGATTATGCTTCCATTGCTGAAGCTTAACTAACATTTCTTGTCGAAATTGAGGCAGTGGGCTGTGGGGTATATGGGATCGTACATTATCGAAAAAGGCTGGTGGATTCAGGAACTGTAGTAGTAGACTACCACTAGTGGGGATATGGAGGAGAAAACGGGATGAGGGATACCAGCGGAGAAATTCCAGAATAGAACGCACTGGATTGTTGATATGGGATCCAAGGAGATGTAAATAAAAGCGAGTAAAGAGTTGACAGGAACGGTCGTTAAATGAAAGGAGTCCAAGAAGGTTACCAGTAAGATGATGGCGCTTTGCTCTTCCTCCGGCAATCCAATCCAAGCAGCTATGATATTGGGCTTGAAGAGTTTTCCACATATTGCTTTCTGGATCACGGAGGTAATGTGCATACATTAGGGGTAAGGAATACTCCAGAGTGGGTGACAAGATACTTTTGAAGATGTTGTATCGGATTCGTGGAGCCCAAGTATCTGAGTACCATTGCAGTCCATGCAAGACCTTCGTTACCCTTTGCTCTATGGTGGCCGCTTGACCTTCAAAATCGATACCTTGTCGTGTGATGATAACTCCTAAATACTTGTAGGATTCTACCTTTGGAATGGTCTCATTTTGTAGGACTATTTGTGACCAGCTTGAAGGATGTCGGGGATGGCCTGTAAAAAGATGTCCACACTTGGAAATGTTAAACGTCATAGTGTGATTATGAGCCCAGTTCTCAGCAGTGGCGACAGGATCCTGTGCCTGGCTGGCAGTTGGAGCAATAATAACACCATCATCGGCAAAGAAAAGAGCTGATGGAGTATGCGGATTGGAGTTCTTATTGAGAACCACAAGTAGACTATTAATGAAGCGATTGAATAGGATTGGTGAGAGTGGAGAGCCTTGCAATATTCCACGGGTTCTTCTTTGTAATGGAGAGAGGCATCCATTAACAACAACGGAAAATTTCATATCCTTGTACATCAGCTGATATATCAGTTGTAGTACTAGTAGGTTCATTCCCTGCTGTTGTAACTCTTTGCGTAAATGCTGCCAACAAACTTTGTCAAATGCTGAAGCAAAGTCAAGAAAAATAACATGGGATCCATGGCCACTATGGATTTGATGATCGAGTGTGAGCACATTGGTGAGTGTCGAGTAGCCAGAGCGAAAGCCAGCTTGGGTGGGGGAAAATGACATGTTACCAGAATGGGTAACAATGGGCAAAATGAGTGACTCGAATATTTTGCGGAAAGAGCAAACCAGACTGATTGGACGAGAGTTTTGTACCGTATGAGGTTTTGTAGTATCCTTAACTAGAGGATAAATTGTTGCTTCATTCCAGCGACGCGGAGTTTCACCTACTTTCAAGCAGGCAAGAAACAGGTCGCACAGCAGTTTGGGAAATGTTGTATCAAGCAGGTGTTTAAGCATGATAATAGCAATACCATCGTGAGCACAAGAGGTGTTGGAGGACATTTTTCTTATTTGACAAGTGACCTTTTCAGGTGTAAAAACATCAAGAAGGCCTGAGGAAAGCAAGATATCCTCATCAGGACAGGATGATTGACCTGAATCTGATATAGTTGTAATCTCTGCAACAGCAGTGCGGGAGCCTTTGCAGTTTCCCGCATGAACATCGTTGGATGCTGCAATTGACAAGGGAGAAGTAGCGGTATCGATTTCGTTAAAACTATGTCTGTAGTAGTCTATGCAATCCTCCATAGGTGTAGTTGTATTTGATGAACTAGTTAAAGGACTGCATGATGCTGAGGAGCGTTGAGCCCGTTTTAGGAGTTGAATACTTGATGTTGACTTCAGACTATGAGCCAGGTGATGGGCCGCAATGTCCTCCTTGCCTCGGCACTGTTCTGGTACATAGGTTCCCAAAACTGTATCACCTATAGCTTGAATAATAGAGCAAAGCAGAAGATCCAATGAATTGATATCATAGGCTTCAATGCCTGTATACGAGTTATACAGATGCTCCATCGATTTCCAAGCACTTTGGTAATCTTTCAACACCTGAGGCTGTTGTAGACGTTGTACCTGAAATCGTAGCGGGAATGGCTTGCTGCACACTTCGTGGTCAGGTGGTTCGTTGAGCACTGAAGACTTGTCCTTCGGAGTATATTGCACATCGAGTAAATACTTGTGATCAGTGCGAAGAGAAATCTTTGATGTAGGAATTAGGGAGAGCTGAAGCTGAGTGAGGTATGTGGTATTGGCAAAGAGATGATCAGGAAGAGAATCGACAGTTTTGTGGCTGGTTGTATTAGAGATATGAGCCATATGGTGCTTAACGGCCCATTCTTGAAAAAGAAGAGATCTTCGGGAAAGGTTTCTTTGTAATTCCTTGCTGGTAATGAAACTATCGCAACGGAAACGAGTATTAAGGTCACCCAGTAAAATATCTACTGGTCCGATTTGTTGAAGGTCATCCTTTAACATTTGGTCTGTTAAAGAATATGGTGGATAATAGACTGCAGTGAACTTCAGGAATGGAAGCGTAACAGTAATAGAATGTGAAGAAGAGGAAGTATTCTGAATAACCGCTCTCAGGTGTGGCTGTACAAGAAGGTATATACCACCATGTTGACGACCATTATGAGGTCTGTTTTGTTTAGATTGGTGAGAAACAGTGGACGAAAGTACAAGAGGGTGGGAAAGTCGCAATTCGTGGTGCTGGTACCAATGCTCAGCAAGAAAAAGGAAATCGTAGGATTGTTCGAGGAGCCTTATGGCTTGTGTAAACTTCCCATCAGGAAGGGAGTTTACATTAATGTATCCGATTCGATACATTATTGGATAAATTCTTTCCGCGAGGTTGGTTTTAATACCAACATTGGCCTCTTATTACTTTCCATATTTGTACTATGCCTGTAGATCATATTAGTAGTATCCTAATATGTAATCTGCAAGATATAAAGAAGAATCATTCATACATTGCAATGCAATTAGAACTACTTGCATCGTGGTTTGCAATATGGTACTTGTTTACTCCACTGCTGATCCTGTATTTGCTTTTATGTTCAACTCCTGATAACTTAGTTGGATACTTGGAGCTCTGTCTCTCTTCCTGGGCTTGACGAATGGTGCTAGAGGGCTCAACTTTAATACCATCTCTTTGAAGTTGAGTTCGGAGTCGCGCTCCGATACCACGATTTTCTGCCCAACTCAGGATATTCTTTCGGGTTAACATTTGTGAGGTTGATGAAATTGATGATACCAGACGGTTGATAAGATTCGATCGTAGTACTTGATGCTTGGATTCTGGCGGTATCTTGTCTTTCCAATCGAAGCTTGCTGGATCAAGTGGATCGAAGTTTGAACAGATGCGAAAGTTAGAATGGTAAATAATACGATTCTCGAATTTCTGCAGGTGGTTCGAATCAACCAACACTTCCAAGACACGGTCCTCAATCCATGAAAGATTGCGAATATGGCGTAGCTGTATTGAGGTTGGTTTCTGAGCCAAGAGTCTCTTTACCTCCCCAATTGGAGAATGTGGTACTTCTGCTAAATAAAGAGCAGCAGTGGCTATGACCTGTTTCGACCTAAGAAAGGAAGGGTTCATTTTCTTGTTTTCTTTATCTCCTTGGATATCTGCTCTCCGAGCAATGTCTGCAGCCCGTTCTGTATTGTCAAATTTTGGCATGCTAGTCTGGATTGGTGGCTTTTGCAAAATTGAACTATAGGTAATACAAGTATCGCTTAACATCTCTGTTGGAGAAGGATTTTGTATATCAGTGAGGCCTGAATCTTCAGGTTGCATGATACTAAATGTGAAGTAAGAATTTGTCAGCACATTCGAAGCATGGTAGGCATCATACCATATGTCCGATTGACTATTACCTTGCCATATATTTGATGCAGAAACTGACGGAGCACTCTACAGTAACATATTAGTCAATCCATAAAGTACTTCATAATTACAAGCAATTTCCTTATAATTTGATCATGATTGAAATTTTACAACTTTACTACTTCTAGATGTGTAACGGATGCAGGAGATGTCATCATAGTTACACTTACCTCACTGTCTGAAACAACTGTTTTCTGTGCATGCTTTGCCTTGCTTTCCATCTTGGCTAAACGCTCACCAAGCTGCTTTACCTGAGATTGCAAATCCTCACGTAACTTGATTTCTCTTTTCAGACTTTGACTGAGCCTTTCAACAGTTTTCGCCATATCTTGTTTCATAGGTATCCCTATTTGATTATATAAATAGCCAGTTAGCTTCCTTTCCACTTTCCAGTACAAGTAATACGGATATATCATAAATATAGGTAGGGCAGAATGAAAGAAGTGATAAATGATAACAATATACCCGATAGGGGTAATGTGGGAAATGTTTCACCATCATCACTTAAGGATATAACTTCATGATCAGATTCCTAATAACCACAATTCAGATTAGTATGACTTTTAATGAAGAACTGTTATGCTATTCCAAAAGTTACCTCTGATACATCGCCCGTATGCTGAACTCGGCTATGCTTGATGGATTTCCAATTATCATTTTGGGACTCAAGAGAAACTTGTGATAAGGTTCGTTTAAGAGCTAAGGGTAAGATCTCTATGTCAATTGAAGTTACAGAATTTTATCCAAACTTTTTCGAAAATTCTACAAATATAGGTAACGGAAAATACGACAATGCTCAAGTAAAAGCACGTACCAGTTTGAGGTTCTCTAACAGTAATAGCTTTGTCGGACTCCATCTTTGATTGCGACTCACAAAGATTAATGAACTCGGTAACACCAATAGATCTGTGACAAGGACCACCAGAGCGGCAAAGGAACCGGCGATAGCGACTTCCACTGCTATCCGCTTTTCCTGCACAGTCCTTATTGAAAGTTCCGCGTAGACGGTTCTGATATCCACAATTAGGGCAGGAGAGTTTTTTGTTCCATTCGGCATGCAAATCTTCAGCCACCAAACGTTTACCATTTTCCGATCGAGGCAAAACAGGTGGCATGGTTGGTATGGATGTTGAAGTATGGTGAAATGAGGATGTAATTATTACTCGCGATCCTATAATATACATGATCAGGGATGTTCCTTTCCATACAAGTCGTTTGGTATAAAACTGGGGTCGGAATTGAATGAAGTAAAGTTAACCATGTAGATATTATCAGTGATAAACTTACTTGTATGTGGAAAAGCTAGCAAAAGATATACCAATCCTTTAGATAAAAGATTAAAAGAATATTTGAATATAACTTCAAACCTGTAGCCGAGTTAGTATTTTGTAACTTCTAAAAGTGAAAAAACTTTTAAAAAAAAGAAATACGTATTTATTGGGAGGAGAAAAAGTACAAATAATATGATACTAATGAGTAGACTACAAAGATAAAACATAAGGAGAAGAATACGTTTAAGGCGTATACTTACAAAATGTAGTAAGTTAAGAAGTTAGAAGATTATTAGCTTTACTACAATTTAGCATTCTTTCTGAGGATTATTCTATACCATTCAGAAATTAATCTTACCGGTACGTCATTGACTGACTGTACGCTATGTACGATAGGGAAGAGACAGCGGGGCAGAGTCGCAGCTATAGTATCAGGTATGTACGTGAAGGTAGTACTAACTTGGTACCGGTACGTGAGACGACTGGTATTGTTGAGTTCAGTGAGATTGTAATTATCTGTAGTATATAATAGATTACTATTAGTCTCAGAAATCACATGAACGTGATCTATCAAGAATATATAAGAAGAAGCCTGCCCCCACTTACCGATTTTCTTCCTAATCCTTAATTTTCCTCCGTTCCATCAACTTCCCACAATCCTTCTACCGACTGCTGAGTAATCACACGTGACGGCAAGGTCAAACCGGCGGTTTGACCTTTTGATAGGTAGAATACCACAAAGATGTTGAGAGCTGTCCGCAAGTACTGACCAAAGTCTCCAGATTTCAGAACGTGACGGGCAATAATAAGGCTATGAAGTTACGGTATCATACCGTGAATTATCCTATACTTATTACTTGCTATAACTAGGTCAGTACTATAATGTGAGGATAGTTGCCGTAACGGGTAGGATACTAGCCTGACAAAAATACCGGAATAGGCTCTGAGTTAAAAGAAGCGAAATTGATTGTGAGGTTGGTTTCGCCTTTAAGGCAACCTTCAGCTGTATACCTATACGTGCGACGTAAGTATAACCTGACCAATACTGGCCATAACAGGTTGTGTCAAGGTCAAACCCAAGGTTTGACCTTTTTTAAAGGATGCTTACTAATAAAAACTAGAGTAAAAATTGCGGAGAAGTTGTGAGGTGGAAAATAGTGGTGAAGGAGGAAAGGCAAGAATAAGTGGGAACTGAGAGCTCTTTATACTTGTGAGATTCTGTCCTAGTTATTACTACGCAAGACAAGTATCAATATATTGATCATACATGCTGGGTAGCGTACCTTAATTTTTATTAGCAAGTCATACAGCAATGCCGGCGGGCAGACCTCATCATGGCAGTCGGCGGAAGACATCCCCGCATGAAAGCCTTCAAATGCCTACTCGCCATACCTTACGCGATGGCAGTGTTTCAGCAGTCGGATACTTCGATGGCCTTAACCAAAATCAAGCACAACGTTCAATGGAAATGCTACAACAGGAGTACGAGAAACACCTTTTAGAGTTTCAAGAAGGTATTATAATAAAAGCAACTTGATTATTATAAGTATTGTAATGAAAATAGATTCACTAATGAAATTTAATTATTATAGATAGCGGAATGAGAGATACTCAATCTCCAGCGGTAGATGACGAGGACACGTTAGACTTGATGGAAGTAGGAGAGAGAGGTGTTGGCGTACGAAGTGAGGGAAAGGAGCAGATGCAGTTTCAACAAATACAAGTATTTTGGAGTAAGCGAAACTGGACAACAGCCTTCGAAAGGTACCATTTATATGATGGTAGCACAAGACTCGGACTTACGGAGTGGAACCGACTACTGAATTGGATTTGGTTAACTCTGTCCGATAAGCACATGTCAGAGCTACAATTCCTGTTACACAGATTCAGAACTACACAGCGGATGATTGGAGATATCACCCACTCACCAGTAACGGGATCCCCACGCTCCACGTTTCAGCAGGACTTGATCCGTGACTACCATCGGGTTGTCAGATCTCTCAGTACTCAAGATATTAGTGGCATTACGCAAAGATTCTACCTAACAGATTTGTATCGTTCTCACGGCGCCTATGTCGATCAGTTTCGAAAATCAGGCCTAGTACTACAAACTGCACGTCAACGAGTCAATAGCATGCTTATGAAAGTTTTCAATAACGAGTTGAATATTGAAGTTAACCTCCAAACGATCACGAATCAGTTGAAAGAAGGGAGACATTGGAACGAGCTACTTTACTCTCGTGAGACACAGCACTTTGGGTGTGGCATGCTCCTCCTGCTTCCCATCCGTGACCATTCAGAGATTGCTCGTAAATGCGCGGATCCTATTTGGTCCTTCCTTGTACAACAGCTACCTAACATATCGCCACGTACAATTAATCTTGCTACCGCACTACAACCAATCGCGCAAGCAATACAGAGAAAGGGTATTGGAAATGTGAATGTACCACTGCTGGGATACGAGTTACGATCAGCAACGATCTTGCATGATGTCAGAAAAGAGGAGTTCAATAACTGCCTTGCCAGTTGTCCTGATCTGAATATCCGGAAAGCGATGAGTACCATTCGGTATCAAGGTCTAACCGAAGATCCTGATAGGATTCCCGCCTTGGTGGAGGACGAGTACTTGAGTAATCAGAAAAAGCGCAAATCTGAGAATGGTGCCAAAGGGTCTTCACCGCGACAAAAATTACAAAATGCTCCTATCCAAAGTAAGAAGAGGGAAGGTATGAATACCAATTTTCTGATAAAGAACACGGTATCCGGAATGCATTAAGCTCATCTGGGTTCATTTGATATTGTGGTACAGGATAGCTCCAATTTACACGACACGGTCAGCCAGATACGAACATCAAAAAATGTGTCATCAACGCAGAAGCAAATTGAAGATATTACAAAACAGAATAGTATCAAGAGAAGGAAAATTGACTCTATTCAGGCAGCTCATGATCAGCAATTATCTGATCTTTCTCTAATGCCTCCACCAGCTCGAAATACTCATGAAATCCCTACGATGTCGAATGTTACAACAGCTGTCAATGTATCTGACAATGTTCAACAAGATACAAATTTTCGCAACAAACCTGCCAATTCTCATCATATATCAAGACGGGAGGAAAGCCGCATTATTGTCTCTAAATCACGTGGGAGCCTACCTTACCAACCTAATCCTCCACCCACTACGGTATCGCAGCTCTTTCAAGTGCCTTCGTCAGATTGGATCTCGTCAATAACCTTACCACCAATCCAAGAATTTGTTCGCGCCAGTACAACCGGAATACCACTGTATACCAGTAACACAACCATATTTGCCAGTGATATACCAGCACCTGTTATAGAATGTGCATCCAATTCTAACTCATCTGGAGAACCTTCTTCCATTACCGAGTTGTCCCCATCACCTCAACCAGAACTCTCTTCTGAAGATGAGAGGATTCTCCATGGTCTGCAAGAGAACTGCGATGATGCTATCACTTCATGTCTGACTTCTACTAATAATGATTCCAACAATAATCGGTAATATATTTCCTCACAGCAGTTCAACATTATCTATTTTCAACTTACCATCAAGATAACAAATTAGTTAACTAATAGTAATAGACATGAGGATGCGGAACGGGAGTGCAGAGTCACTCACCTGCAAGGAGCAGCATCTGAAATATAGCCAATTCAGATCACGGAAACTGCTACCACACAACTTGATATCGATACCAGTATCAGTAAAGGGCAACAAAGTCTTTATTCAACAGTTGAGGTTCCTCGATCTTTATCTCCCCTCTCACCTGTTGCTCAGTCCTCCATACCCTTGTTATCTTCCTCAGACTCAACCTTCGATCACGTACCAAGTAGCATACAATCGATTGACCAAGGAGTGGATTTCAATCAGGTCGATCTGGATGGACTACTAGCGGAGTTGACAGAAGATGAGGAGTTGGTTACAACTCTCTAGTCACCATACCCGACTAGTAGATATATTTTGTAAGTTAGAATATTATTTCTTTTTCTCTCTTCTGCTATGGCTTGCTACAGTCAATTATGTTTTCAATAGTTAAGTTAACAGCATAACCCTAAATGATAAATCGTACCAATAAAGCTAAACTCTCTTGAATTTCCTTAGGGTACTACCTATATTAGGTGGTAAACACTTTCAACAGAAAACTGTGATTAATTTTGGTATTTTCGAGATAGCTTATGGGGTAAAAGCGATATGTTGATAGCAAATTGTATTGTACTTGTTGCAAAGTTTTCAAAATTGGGATTTGTCATTTTCCTTTACCATGCTTTTTAAATTCAAATTTTATTTCTTATGAAATCTATAATCTTACAAATATTTTCACAACTGATCAAAAGTTTTGATAGTTTTTGGAGGACATTATTGATTATATGGATAAAGAATTTCAATTGTTTATGACATAGCGTGATAATAAAACTAAAGATCAAGACTAAAACAGAGAGAAATTGTAAACTTTTTCAGCTTAAGAAAAAGGTTAATCTCTCCTTATACTTTGAATAAATTAGTCAAGATGGTAGCACTATCGAATATCTCATACCATAGTACTAAATTAGGACAGGAAAAGAACTTTTTATATTACGTACTTAAGTTGTAGTCCATAATGAAGTGGTAGACAGAACCCTACTAACTGTATGTTGTTTCTTACATACAGTGGTACACAATTCAAACTACCTACTTATGTACAACTAAAACACAAGTTTCAAGTACAAGCCTCGCAACAAAGATATCACGCAAACAAGTTGCTATGATTTGGTTATATTCCACCGTATCTTCCACCTCCTCTTGCGCAGTAGACAAACGAGTTCTGTTCAAGCTATAGCGAAGCGCGTAAAGCATGAGAAGTCCAATTTCCCTTTTAGTCAAAGGTTGCTTCGCATCTGTCGGATCTTGGGTAACCACATCAATGGTCCAGTGCTTGAAAATATGAAGTTGCTTCAAGTTCTTATCTCATGTTAGTATGATTATGTAAGTATCGTTTATTTGAGTTTATTGCTTACCGTCAGGGTTTGCTTTAACCAGACTGCATGATCTGGTGTAAAAATCCAGTTGAACAAGCAGGCAGACTTGTTATCGAGCGAGCAAACGAGAAGATAATAGGTATCAACCGTTTCCACTGGGAGAACAACGTGGTGAACCTCGGTAAACATGTATTCAGACTTTAAAACACCTTGTAGTGCTAGTCGGAATGATTTGCTCCTTGAATCACCGAGGAGAGTAGTTGCTTCTGGTAGAGAAAGGGCCAGCCAGCCATAAATTGCACCGTTATCCCAGAGGCGTGAAAGGTACGAGATAACTGGTGGAGTAACAGGCATCGTGGAAAAGAGGCTGGCGAACTGAACTAAGGGAACAGTAATAGGATCAGTTCCAAAATCTGGACGTGAAACCATTGTAAGTGTGACAGGCTCCGGTGCAGTCGACGATAATACCCACGCGACAAGATTTAAGGCCCGGACTTTGGGAAACGGATAGGTGATTGTAGGGAAAGCATAGAGCGGAATCCGAAAGGTGTCAAAAAAGGTACCCCGAATTGCACACTTCAGGCTCACTGCCTGTCTCCCTTCCTCTGCATTGTCATAGAGTACCTCACGGGACCCAGAAATGTAAAGCGCATTTCGGAAGATTTCCATGGCTCTCAAGTCCTCACCATGTCCAAGAAAAAGTCTGATAATTTCTTGAATTGAGTAGGCGGGGGATTTAGAGCCAAATAGCAGGTTGACAACAACTCCAGACATACTCTTGGAATAGGTACGCCACAAATCAATTGCCGCGAGTTGATTTCCCACGATATCGGAATGGTGACTAGACAAGTTGTTTTGCTTCACGAAGTTGACAATACCTTTTTCAAGGACAGCAAGAATAGGTATCCACACAATACCGCAGTTGGTCACCCACTCCCACAAGGCTTTACCATAGCCTATGTTGTCTTTCAGCCTCTGTAGCTTGCAGCCCAATGTCTTTTCCCCCCCCAGCTTTTGATAAAATTTCGCCCACTTCGTTCCCTTCAATTTCTGAAGGCCAATCTTGGGATCTTCTTGAATCATGTGGCGGGTAAACGCGTACTCAAGAGTAAGGTGAAGAGTAATGTAGGACATGATTAGGCGCAGTCTGGCTTCAAGGGCCTCGTATTCATATCCCGTAACATACTGATGTGCCCGTAAAGCTGTTTGAACAATTGCCGCTAACTCATCCTTGCCCGATGTAGCGTCTCCGCTCGCCAACACACCAGGAACTAGCATAGTCAATTTTGGTGCAGATACTTGCGGAGTCTGCTTATGTTGGGAGACAACTGAAATTAGCTGTAACGCATCCAATATGGTATCTGGATGGGCCACAACTCCAGTCATCCTTTCGATATACTCATATGTCGACAGCTCCATCTCGAACTTGGTGTAGGGGGAACGATCCCGCCAAGACTCAATCAAGCACAGGTTGTGCTGACGAATATCTTTGAAGCCATCGTTGGCTTCTTCTGCACGCATATCGGCTAGAACAGAGTCCGGGAGAGTGTCCCTCCTCTCAGATTCTCTCATTCTCTTCAACGGAGTAGAGACTTTTCCACCAAGATCTTCAGCTGTCCGCTTTTGGGAGGATGTGCTTACATCATGCTTCACGTGAGCATTTGCTTTCACAGCTCTATTTTCTGGTTCATGTCAGCTACTACCAATTTCATGCAGGTAAGGGATATATCACACGACATTTATAAAGTGTAAATGGAGGGGGCTTTTAAGAACTCACCATCTCTATCGATCATTTCCACATCTCTAATACTTGCATCATCCGCCTGGATAGCAACAGCTTGCCGTATCTCTCGCATATGTTCTGTAGCAGTTGCTCTAGACTCCGTACAGTCATTATTAACATCTATATAGTATGATCATAATTAGTTATAGTTTAAGCTATCTGTTATGAGCACACTCAGAAACGAATGCTTACCGATAGCCAAGGCATGAGAAGCTCCCTCAGACGGACTGATCTCTGGATTGTACTGCAAAGTCGGTGGACGGGTTGCAGCATCAACCAATTTGAAGCCATGCTTGGAAACTATCTGTTCGGTAACCTCTGAAGACCAGCGTTGGAGAATGCCATCGACAAACAGTTGCGACTAAAATTCTTCTTGTTAGTTGATACTTGATAGTCGTACAACCTAGTATTACTTACCATCACATCACCAGCAATGATATCCAGCTGCTCTTTTGCTAAAAAGGCCTTAAACTGTAGCAACACATCTTCACTATTTCGAGGATTCTTGCATAAGAAGTAAGTATAGGTATAAGAGGGAATCGAGAGGTAGATAGAGAAGGGCAGGTGATTATAGAAAGCATACCATGATTGATGCACACTTGAGTTTGTAACAAGGAGGAAGTATGATGTGAAGGGAAGGAAGATAGCAGAGAGGATGATCGCGCTCAATAGGAGGAGGACTACAAGAGATTATATAGAACTTTTTGGAAGAGGGCTAAGATCAATGGTACTAGGGTCATGGAGGTAATGTAAATATGACAAGGCTTAATGAGTTGGGCAAGAGCCGAAACAGGAAAGGTCAGTGGCTATCTAATAGGTCTTTTGTAGCGCAAGGGTAAGGAAATGTGATATATACTACTTTGGAGGTCAAAGCCTAATATATTAATTAAATTGAAAGTGAACATAAAGGAAAAAGCAACATAGTAGTATAGATGACCTCCCTGGCGAGCGGGATATTGACCGTATGTTGACAGCTAAATCTAACCAAGATTCTTTGCAGCGATTTACTTAAGTAGATGGTAAGAACAGTGATAATCATTACTCGTTTTACCACACAAACCCAGCAATGAGTACTATATGTGTGTGCGCCAGGTTAGATCGAAAAAGAAGTTAGAAACATGAGTGATATTTCATGATTCTCTATATACATGTTCAGATACTGATCCCTGTTTTGGCATTCAGCCTTGTCCTGTGACTGCTCAAACCTTTTCCTACCTTTCTTTTACCTTTGCTTTGCTATCCCATGCAATATTGGGGCATTCGCAGGAACTTTGAATTTATTAATTTGCATGTCAATTGTTACCATGTGAGTGATAATTCATGATTCCCAGAAATGTGACAATGCTCAGCTATCAAATCTTTAGCATTCGGGACCAAACTTTCAGATAAGCCTATTTTGACTGCTTCAAACATCTCCTGAAAATGTCATTCCATTACGTCCAGGTATGGGAGCTGGACTTTCTGCGGTCGGACCAACTATCCTGATATTTGTTTTCCGTGATGCTCAGATCTCCACCATTTGAGACCAAATTTTCAGATAGGCCTATTCCAACCTCTTCAGATATCCTCTGAAAATCTCAGTCAATTCCGTCAACATACAGACCCTGGACTTTTTGCGGTCGGACTTACCCTATCTGGTTTCGGGACCGCTCAGACCTTCATCATTTGAGATGAAACTTTCAGATAAGCCTATTTTAGCCAGGTGAGATAATCCCTGAAAGTTTCATTCGATTCCGTCCGTGTATGGAAGGTGGAATTTCTGCTGTTGGACTTAAACTATCATTTTTCGGGACAGCTCAAATCTTGCTTATATGGGGCCAGATTTTCAGATAAGCCTATTTCAATTCCTTTGGAAAGGTTCTGAAAGTTTCGTTCAATTCCATCCACGTATGGAACCTGGACTTTCTGCGGTCGGCCTTACCCTATCTGTTTCCCAGCCTGCTCAAACCTTTATCATTTGTGGCCAAACCTTCAGATAAGCCTATTTCAACATCTTCAAATACCCCCAGAAAATTTCATTCAATTCCGTCAACGTATGGAGGCTGGAATTTCTGCGGTCGGACTTACCTACCTGACATCCTTTTTCCGCAGAGCTTAAATCTTTTCCGTTTACAATCAAACATTCAGTAACCCCTATTTTGGCCTTTTCAGATGGTCTCTGAAAGTTTCATTCAATTCTGTCAACGTATGGACACCGGAATTTCTGCGGTCACTATTCGCTACTTCCATTCATCCCTCCTCCTTACTCCGAAACTTCTATAACTTCTCCTTTGACCCTTTCCTCTTCTCTATTTACTTTCACTATTCCTTCTTTCTTTCTTTCACTTTTTACTCCCTGCAATTTACCATTATGAGTCTACCGTGTCCTAAGACTAGGATATATCTTGTTATCTACACTTTTATTTTATTTGTTTCCTGAATTTTTGCGTTACCTTTTCCCTTTCTATTGTTAGTCTTCTGCCCTTAGTTTGCTTACAATTCTTGGTGTTGCAATTGTTAAGGTTAGCATTTTAATACTTACTTTAGTTTCTCCATGAGACCGCTATTATCTTTAATTCTACCTGGCTGCCAATATGGTTTAACTTGTAATCTTTTCCTCCTAGTTTATATTCTTCTGGCCTACTTTCAATCCCTTTTCTATATACTGAGTGAGAACATCCTCACTGTCAAGTAGGTCTATATGCGCTCTGTCTACCTCCAAGTACTAGATGTGGAGTAATAACTTTCATTATCTAATCCCTCCTGCAGTGTCTCGGTTGTACCTTTTAATGAGGCCAATATTCTAGTTAGGGCTGTCTTCTTTACCTCTCGGCTCTAAATTGAGCCTTATATCTCTGTGAATCAACTTACCATTACAATAATTTCTCTGTATTCAACCTCCACTTCGACTGCTGTATGGTCTACCACCCCATTCACAATATCTGGGTACTCAGCCACCTTAAACTTTCTTATCACTGTCTGAACTACACCTCCTCTACCGCTATCACCAGCTTCACCAATTGTCTCTGTATCCATTGTGCTGTAACGTGTTCGCTAGGTGCTAATCACATTTCGAGAGGTGTACGATAGTTGACAGGTGGCCTGCTCTTCCAGACAGGAGGCGATGGCTGTATGAACTAAAGGAGGATTCGGAGGTGTACTGGAGAAACTAAAGAGTAACCGTTCAACCAAGTATATTGAAATACTGTCTGTCGAAGTCTGTCCTTTCCATCGTGGAATAGGACAGTCTTTAAATACACAAATCTGTTCATGTCTAGCATGAACGAAATTCAGTAAAGGTATCTGTCACGGCACATTGATGGATGTAGGGCTTAGTTTATAGTTGGCTGGATTACAATGTTTTCTTAGTTATACTTCATTGGATAGGGTTACTTTGTGATGAAACCCAATAGAACGTTATAGAAACGTAGATGTGACTGTGTACTGAGGGTCTGATTATTAATCCTGAATTTCTTTTGTTATATTTATTGGAGTGCCCCACTGTAGTTTAGATTCTTCACGCAATCTGGTATTTTCCTCTGAACACCTGTACTTAGGAATTACAACTCCATATCGCTTCGCGTCACCGGAACTCCAGAACCTCTGAACCTCGTGGCACAAGTACGTTGTACTTGAATACCTGAACCTCCTCACTTATCCTGTATGCAACAGTATAGTGGTGTGCCTTGGACTATCTAGCCTTAGCAGAACTTCGCCCGTTACAGTATCAAGCGATAAACTTTGGAAAAACAACATAAGTATCAAATCAAGTATCAGAACGATACTTCAAACAAACCAAGTATCAAAGCGATACTTGAAATAAAACATAAAACAAACTAAGTATCAAAACGATACTTCAAACAAACCAAGTATCAAAGCGATACTTGAAATAAAATATAAAACAAACTAAGTATCAAAACGATACTTCAAACAAACCAAGTATCAAAGCGATACTTGAAATAAAACATAAAACAAAATTCTTAACCGAGTACCAGTACCGGTTACATTTGCCTTCCAATAGTCATGCCCACAACATTCAGCTCCCATATTCCCCCTGCAAATGCTCTCCTAATAGGTCAAGATGTGATGAATATTCCGCTTAAAGGAGAATTAGATTCTTCCTCTAGAACTGTTCAGCCCTAACGCCTTGCTCCTGCTGTAGACCTGAGAGATAGTTTCCAACATTGTGCTCATTATGAACTACATTTTACAATCCCATACCACCTCTCCTCCAGTAATGTGCTTGTAACCCTTACATCCTAACGATGAGTCAACTCCTCCATCCTCCTGAAGGACGTTACTCCCACTCCTTTTCCTGAACCACTTGTAGGTTTGTCCCAGTGATGAAAGTCTACTGTTCTACTTCCCTGTCTTCTGCACTTTCTATTACTCTTCTCTAAAGTCATAACTCTCAGACTCTTATTCAATACAATTGCCTAAGTGGCTGGAATGTATTTTGTTTTGTTTTTCAAAACTTGGTTTTTCTACCTTCTTCCACCTTACTTGTTATCCTTCAAGATACTCCGTTTTGTCATGTGGAGTAGTCTCACATCTTGAGTTTTTCCACCTTTACACTACCCATTTCATAGGGCAAATGACTACTGGTGGCCACATATATTCATAGTTCCTTACTTGATAATGTTTTGGTTTCTTGTTTTTATAACAATCCAGGGGTTATGTCACTAGATATTCATATACCTGAGAGCTTGTTCTGATTTGCTTATACCGGATTCACAATTCTGAACCTTTACGCTCCCTGTCTATTTTCATACCTGTCCTACAATGTCTCCTATGAGGAGGCTTTTCTACTAATTACCTACCTATTACTGGTCATGAGTGACTTTGACCTTCACCATCCCTCTTGGGACTACCTCTGCTCTCTTTGAAAGAACCACCTTAGAGACTCTGTATCCAATCTAGACTTGGCCTTGGAGAAGTTGTTCATCCTGATTAATACCCTATGTGTTTACTCCAGCTTTACACTTAGGGCAAAATAGGCACCCTCTGCTATTGAGCTTGCGCTTAGTAATGAGCATTTTATGCCCTTTATACATTCATGAAATACGAGTTTACTCACTCTGGGATCTGACCATATTTCCGTTACCATTACAATCCCTATCCCTGTACTTACACCTCTAAACCGCATGTTCAACTGAAATACATGGCTGTGGCGTGAGGACTACTCTGCTCTCCGAGCTGTGAAGATCTCAACTCCAGTTCCGCTTCCGACCTAGTAGGCCTTAAGCTGCTGGTTCCACTTCAACTTCATCAGAATCTGCACTATCTTTAGTCTACCTACACATATTAAGGTACCCTCTCCGCTCTCTAAGCCTTGATAATCAGCAGCACTCACTGACTTGAGAAAGGTCCCCCACTCCTATATGTATATAGTATGCTCGTCAAGTAATACCAATCCTCAAAAGCTCCTGGGCAGGGCAAGAATGCTTATTTTACCACGATTATATTGGCAAAAAGAATGTGCTGGTCAGACTTCTGAGAGGGTACCATCCCTTGAAATCTCTAAACCATGAAAGGATTCCTCTTCGGCAAGCTTCCTGAATGGTTGTCGATACTACCCAATGCCTCCTGCCCGGGGAGCTGATGGCCACTGTCCTTTCGCCCTTTTTTTCTCCTAAGACTCGTGTTTGTTATTTCTCAATCTTGCAGTCATTTTGTGAATGCTCTCAACTACAGCCGTAAGGAGTTGTAGCCATCCTTTAAAACTCAGACTCTTTCATATCTTGTGGACTAAACCAGAACTGCTGCGACGTTAGGAAGAAAATCAATTCGTCCAACTTGTTATTTCTGGTTGATCTCTTGTCACCCATAGTGGTCTTTATATACCACCCGACCTCACTAAAGATAGCGAATACAATGATTTTAGATAAGGATTATATGTTATCATACAACTCAACTGCCTCCTTACAAATTATGGTCATCCCTGAAACGGTCTCTGGAATTCATGAGGGAGACGGGGTAAATTGACTATCCCTTACCGCACGTTTCTACGGCATGTTTAACTGCAAACAATGTGGATATCTTCCTCAGTATAGCACTTTCATCAGCAAACATTCTAGGTTGCGTCGTGTTGGTCCGGTGCATCAGATGCACAGGACATCCAGAACACAAATCATTAACTAGGACGTAGAGGGATGTGGCAACCAATGTCAGGACATAACGGGCCCTACCTGCCAAACTCAGGATGTAACAGGATATACCTGCGAAACTCAGGACCTAACAGAACATTCAGATAAAACTCTGTACACAACTCCACTGTAACGGGGGCTCCCTCTGGGAAGATGGATCCCGAGGTTGCGACTGCACCGAAGTATTCTTTCAGAAGTAAAGATAAAGATAATCAACAGTAGAGTTGAAAAAATAAAGCGGTAAAACTTAATATCGTTAAGCCGCAGCTTTACTCAATTAAGTCCTGATCTCGAGAGGTAGTTGATTGCCAGAGTAGAGGAGAACTCGCATATACTTAAGTAGGTTTTGGTATGCTGCCAGTTACTCCCCATCACTACTCTGCGTTCGTGAGCACCCAACTCCCGTGGGCTGTCTAGCCAACCTCTACGGGTCGGACCAACGATCCTCCGTAGCGAACTAGACCACTCGGTGGTGTTCTAACATCTGCCCGATAGAAGTGTTTTAGCCGCTGCATCTCTAATGCAACCGCAGGAGTAAAAACTCTTCATATCGTGGTCATGCCAGTGGCGAGCTGTCATGCCCGTGCGGATACTATACCAACTATGGAACTCTCTACCCATATACACTTAGTCTTCTGCAAGCATTCGCGGCTCCTGAACATCTATCCGGTTCTACTCATTTCCATATCATTCCGGAAGATAGCCACGTAGCTCCCCCGAGAGACCACTCCGGAGGTTGACTACCAATAGGCGCTACCCACAGTCAACCCTCCTAGAAGTAGGTCATGTCGTGGCCTCAGACTAGTGTCTTAGAGTCCTTAACGATTCTCCAATACTATTACACTTTCGGGGCAACGGACTTCGGTTACCTCGCCTACTGGCCTCCGGTAACCTCACATACTACTCTTACTTCAAAGTGGTATTACTCCGTCAGTTCTGGTCCGTTTTACACGAAACCACCTGGAGGCTATTCTCCAGGTTCTCCTCTGTCCCCTCATATATCCTGCGGACTGCTTCCGGTCGGACGGACGGCAGTGACGTATACGGTGTTATGGAAGCATCTCCACCGGGAGACTTTTGCTAGACTTACAGCAACTCTTCAGGCTGTAGCCCATGACGCCAGGGACTTATAACGGGGCCGGAGGGGGGTGTTAGCCACCACACCTCCAAGTTACAGCTTGTTCGGAGCTCAACTGGTTGTGCCGGAGTGATCCGCACAACCTAAGAATCGAACACCCTATGTAGTTTCGCGTGACATACAATCTGGTAACTTCCCCCGAAGTCCTGCGTAACAAGTTACTTTCAAGGTAGGGTAACTTGACTCCATAGCAGGGTAACCCGTGGCCCAAGGCAGGGTAACCCTAGTCTGAAGGTAGGGTAACTGTACCCCTAGTTACCCTACAGAATAGGGTAACTTTACCTGGACTCTCCGTCGAGTAATTCAGGGTAACTCCCAAATTGACTACTTGGGTTACCCTACAGAGTAGGGTAACCCCCAACCATTACTAGGACCTATGTACCTTTGGTATGGCCTAGCATGCCCGACTGAGGTACCTAACCACCGGTACCTCCACCTGGTAGACCTAAGTCTACCACCAGCCCTACCGCGGTAGTCTCTTGACTCCGGTATGGGTGTAGGTTTGGCTACTTGTAATAGTACTCAGTGGAGTCTCGTTACATCCACACAGGAACAGACATCAGAATATGTTTCTTAAAATTCAAAATTCACGAGATACAGCCAATACAAAGTATAACTCATACCTAGCTTATTCTAGAATAAACTATATTTTCACGGTAAACAAGATTTATTTTTATAGATATACAGGCCTGGGCTAGGTTACAAAATGAAGCAAGAATAAGTGAGTAATATGCAGTCTAATAGCTAAACCAAGTTATAATGCCACCAATATTAGTGCTAAGTAGACGTTCTTGATACTGTTGGAAAGCTGGCATCGAGTAGGTATAGGACACCTAATATCAGTCTGGGCGTCAGAGTATTGAGGACATAATCTGGCATTAAACTTAGTACTCTGCCAGGATACAAGATAGGCTGTAACTCCAGGGATACTAGTGCAGGGAAGACGTCCTTTACACCATTGGAAGGCGGGAGTCGGGGTGCCCATCGCTGTAAAGTATCAAGTACAGTGACCAAAGGATGGCTGAGGAATCTGGCGTCAAGATCAGCATTTCACTAGGGTAAGCATCACGTTCATAATAGGTTGTATCTCAACCAATATTGATGCTGAGTGGAAGTTCTGTATACCATTGGAAAGCTGGGGTCGGGATGGAAATTGCTATAATGTATTGCGTACTGCATCCAAAGGATGGCTGAGGTATCTGGCGTCAAATTCCGCACTCCGCCAGGGTAAACATCAGCTCCATATTAGGCTCTATCACCAGCAATATTAATACCAAGTAGACATTCTTTATACGTTTGGAATGCTGGCATCGAGTTGAGCGTCGCTGTAAAGTATCTAGTACTACACCTAAAGTATGGCTGAGGTATCTGGCGTTAAAGTCAGCATTTCGTTAAATCACAAAATAGGCTGTATCACTACCCGTATTGATGCTGGGTAGACATTCTTTATACTGTTGGAACGCTGGTGTCAGGTAGAACTTTGTTGTGATGTGTCAAGTACTGTGCCGAAAGGATGGATGAGTAATCTAGCGTCAAAGTCAGCACTTCAACAGGGTCAAAATCACCTCCACAATGGGCTGTATTTCTACCAATATTGATGCCAAGTGGACATTCTTTACACCGTTGGAAGGCTGGCGCCGAGTAGAAGGTCGCTGTAAAGTATGAAGTACTACATTCAAAGTATGGCTATGGAATCTGACGTCAAAGTCAGCATTTTGCCAGGACACAAAATAGGTTATAACCTCTTGTAAACACATGTAACGAGACTCCACTGAGTACTATTACAAGTAGCCAAACTTATACACAGACTGGTGTCGAGAGACTACCATGGTGGAAATGGCGGTAGACTTAGGTCTACCGAGTGGAGGTACCAGTAGTTAGGTACCTCAGTCAGGCATACTAGACTATACCAAAGGTACATAGGTACTAGTAAAGGTTGGGGGTTACCCTACACTGTAGGGTAACCCAAGTAGTCAATTTGGGAGTTACCAGGAATTACTTGACGGAGAGTGCAGGTAGAGTTACCCTACCTTTGGACTAGAGTTACCCTGCCTTGGGCTACAGGTTACCTGCTATGGAGCCAAGTTACCCTACCTTGAAGGGAACTAGTTACGCAAGACTTCAGGCCAAGTTACTGGAGAGTTCGTCATGCGAAACTACATAGGGTGTTCGAATTGCAGGTTGTGGGCATCACTCCCGCACTGCCAATTGAGCTCTGAACAAACTGTAACCTGGAGGTGTGGTTGAGAGCACCCCCCTCTGGCCCCGTTATAAGTCTCTAGTGTCATGGGCTACAGCCTGAAGAGTTGCTTTAAGTCTAGCAAAAGTCTCAAAGTGGAGATGGTACTGTAACTCCGTATGCGCTCACGCCGTCCATCCCACTGATAGTGGTCCGCAGGATATATCACAGGGAGGAGGGGAACCTGGAGAATAGCCTCCAGCTCGCTTCGTGTAAAACGGACTAAAGGAGACGGAGTGACACTGCGTTGAAGTCAGGAGTAATATATGAGGTTACCGGAGGCCTGCAGGCGAGGTAACCGAAGTCCGTTGCCCTGAAAGATTAATATTATTGCAGAATTTTTAAGGACTCCGAGACACTAGTGTGAGGTCACGATAAGCCCTACCTCTAGGAGGGTTGACTGTGGGTAGCGCCTATTGGTAGTTAACCTCCGCAGTGGTCCATTGGGGGAGCTAGATGGCTATCTTCGGCAATGATATTGAAATGAGTAGAATGGGATAGATGTTCAGCCACTGCGAATGCTTGCATTAGGCTGAGTGTATATAAGCAGAGAGCTCCATAGTTGGTATAGTATCCACACGATCATGACAGATCGCTACCGGCATGACCACGATATCAATAGTTTTTACTTCTGCGGTTACATTGATGATGCAGCGGCTAAAACAATTCTATCGGGCACATGTTAGAATACTACTACTGCGTGGTCTAATTTGCTACAGAGGATGTTTAGTCCAACTGTGGAGGTTAGCTAGACAGTCCATCGGAGTTGGGTGCTCGCCAATGTAGAGTAGTGATGGGTAGTGACTGGTAGCATACCAAACCTACTTAAGTATATGCGTGTTTACCTCTACTCTGGCAAGTACCTACCTCACGAGATCAGGGCTTAATTGAGTAATGCTGTGGCTTAACAATACTAACTTTTACTGTTTCGTTTTTTTCAACTCTACTGTTAATTATCTTTATCTTTACTTTCAGAACGAACAATTCGGTACAGTCGCAACCTTAGGATCCATTTTCCCAGAGGAAGTCCCCGTTACAGTATATCATTAAGCGAAGACCTCGCTCAACTCACCCTACAGTTGAGATTTGTTCGTATTGAACTGGTTGAAATAATAAAGTTTGCGTACAAGTCGCTTATTTCATACCACTAGCATCTGGCAGAAATTACTTTATCAACCAGAGGAGGATGTTACTTTGATCATGCCGCGGTGGCAGCCAACCAATGGCACCGCCAGCGTGAAGCATTTGCGGATGCCAAAGGCCTTAGCTGGGAAACCATTGAACTTGTCCTTAATGCGATCAATATAGATCTTCCCAATGATACAGAGGAAATTGTGGTCCAAGACTCTGCAGAGTTATGCGAATCGTTTACACAGTAAAAGCTGACAGTTCCGGTTCTCAGGTAGGTAAGGTGAAGGGTTTAGTCTTGGGGATTTTACTAGAGAAGGCATGCAACCCTATATCCTTCTTGGAGTCACGAAGCACATGAAGGAAGCTCAAAGCCAGATGTAATACTAGAATGAGCAGGCACAGACTAAGTTTAAAATAGAGATAGTTACGGAGGCTACGGAGCGGATAGGGAAACAATAGAAGTTCATACGGCAGGTTAGCGACACACGAGTACTAGAGAAGATGATGGAGGCGTTGGAAGAGGCTACCGGTGCCTCGCATCATATCAATCATGATAGCGATACGATCATGACAGTGGCACCTCCAATGGAGAAACGTCCTGCGGTCAACTTTGCGTAGACATTAACCGTTATGTTGACCAACCCCTCATATCGGGCATACTTGACGTAATTATGAGTACAGATACCTGGTCAACAGCCACAAGTTCTTGTCACTCCTCGTCGTTTCCGCTTCCACGTCTAGCTCAAAGACGCACTTGCCTCAGTTTCTCAATAGAGAAATAGACAAACACCTACCCCAGCTACGGGATCTTGCCGAGGAGATAGGGGTCATAAAGTGGACAAGTCCAGAGTCCCTCCTCCTCCTCCACAACCAGTTCGGAATTGGCTAGACTTGACAGGAGTGCGTGATACCCTGACACACTCTACCAATGTCCTAGTCCCAGCCCGACCTTACCAGGAGGCTGTGAACAACTCTCCTAAAGCCAGGGCAAGATCCTGTTATTATTGAACCCGTTCCCCGACCTCCCGTGCCTAAATACCTGGTACGCCAGAATCCCGTTCTACTATAATAAGTAAGCTTTTTGCCAACTTAAGGCAATAAAGATACGTGAAGTCCGGAGGGGAATAGAGGAGGTGGAGTGCCTCGGAGAAAGAATGGGTCCGAAGGCCTTTGTAACTGTGAGTTACGGCCTTCTGTTACACCGGCTGTATCATCGTGGGAGGACCTCACTTTCCAAAAGCTACACATGTACTCAACTTTCCTAACAGTCATTCAAGTCAGTTGCACTGGAAGCCTGAAGAGGGAGGTTCGAAGATGAAAAATCCCAAATGTTCATATACTGGTTCACGTTTGCACGTGGAACTTAGGGTAATACCAGATAGCTGTCTGGAATTCCTGCAGTTTGTTCTGGGTTGATATGGGGCGACTCCGAGTTCTTCGGCAGCGGTCCCAATACTAGACTCACCTCTAATGCCATTATCTCGTTCAGCGGTTGTTCCCCAAGATCTCAGACAACAGGAAAGAGAGGATTCTTTTGATGGGTATGATAGACCCTCTGGAGACCCTGGCAGAAATGCTGGTGGTAGTGGAGATCAACTCTTGCCCGGCAGAAACGTTGGTGCTGGTGGGTCGTGGGTGATTCCAGTTCTACCAGTAGCAGTAATGACGAAGATGCCAACTCTATAGCTGATTTCTCAGACTTTGTAGGTAGGCGAAAACCTAACTGGAGTGAGAATGTAACGGGCGCTCCATCCGGGAAGATGAATCTCGAGGTTCCCACCGCACCGAAGTATTCTTTCAGAAGTAAAGATAAAGATAATCAACAGTAGAGTTGAAAAAATAAACGGTAAAACTTAATATCGTTAAGCCACAGCTTTACTCAATTAAGTCCTGATCTCGAGAGGTAGTTGATTGCCAGAGTAGAGGAGAACTCGCATATACTTGAGTAGGTTTGGTATGTTGCCAGTTACTCCCCATCACTACTCTGCGCTCGTGAGCACCCAACTCCCGTGGGCTGTCTAGCCAACCTCAACAGGTTGGACCAAAGATCCCTCGTAGCGAACTAGACCACTCTGTGGTGTTCTAACTTCTGCCCGATAGAAGTGTTTTAGCCGCCGCATCTTCAATGCAACCGCAGGAGTAAAAACTCTTGATATCGTGGTCATGCTAGTGGCGAGCTGTCATTCACTTGTGGATACTATACCAACTATAAAACTCTCTTCCCATGTACACTTAGTCTTCTACAAGCATTCGCAGCCTATGAACATCTATCTGGTTCTACTCATTTCCATATCATTCCGGAAGATAGCCACGCAGCTTCCCCGATAGACCACTCTGGAGGCTGACTACCAATAGGCGCTACCCACTGGCAACCCTCCCAGAAGTAGGTCTTATTGTGACCTCGGACTAGTGCCTCAGAGTCCTTAACAATTCTCCAATACTATTACTCTTTCGGGGCAACGGACTTCGGTTACCTCGCCTACAGGCCACTGGTAACCTCACATACTACTCTTGACGTCAAAGCAGTATTACTACTCCGTCAGTTTTGGTCCGTTTTACACGAAACCACCTCTCCCCGCTCATATATCCCGCGGACAGCTTCCGGTCGGACGGAAAGTGTGAGCGCATATGGAGGTACAGGTAACATCTCCACCTGGAGACTTTTGCTAGACTTACAGCAACTCTCCAAGCTATAACCCATGACGCTAGGGACTTATAAGGGGCCGGAGGGGGGTGTTAGCCACCACACCTCCAAGTTACAGCTTGTTCGGAGCTCAACTGGTTGTGCCGGAGTGATCCGCACAACCTGAGATACGAACACCCTATGTAGTTTCGCGTGACAAACAATCTAGTCACTTCCCCCGAAGTCCTGCGTAACAAGTTACTTTCAAGGTAGGGTAACTTGGCTCCATAGCAGGGTAACCCTTAGCCCATGGCAGGGTAACTCTAGTCCAAAGGTAGGGTAACTCTACCTGGACTCACCGTCAAGCAATTCAGGGTAACTCCCAAATTGACTACTTGGGTTACCCTACTGAGTAGGGTAACCACCAACCCTTACTAGTACCTATGTACCTTTGGTATGGTCTAGTATGCTCTACTGAGATACCTAACCACCGTACCTCCTCCACTCGGTAGACCTAAGTCTACCGCCATCCCTACCACGGTAGTCTCTTGACACCGGTGTGGGTATAGGTTTGGCTACTTGTAATAGTACTCAGTGGAGTCTCGTTACAGAGAAGAAGAAGAAGCGCTATGACAGTCATGCACGCAGATTGCTAAGAGTTTTCTTGTAAATGAGTGTCGTTTCTGGGGCTAGTCAGCAAACTGGTTACATAGGCTCTGCAAGAGGTAGACCTAAGAAACCCGAAAAATTGGGTAATGTAACTGCATTTAAAGGAGATAAAACCCACACTCAGTAGTTCATTAGTGATGTGGACATCAAGTTCAAGTACTTCCGAGAATCGGTTATAGAAGATATTAACACAATCAGCTTGGTTGACCCTCTTCCTCAAGGTACTGCCCTAAATTTGTACATGGGCCTACGGCGGTCCATCGCTGAGGACTGTGCACGCCGGGTAAGTATGCCGTTTGACCCTAACTATTAGTCTCGCACATAGGAAGGATTTGGTAAGTGGCTAAGAGCAAGTTTTGGTACTCATGTTAATTGTGACCGTGGTCTAAGTGAGTGGATGAGGCAGCAGATGAAGGCTGGTTAGGTTGACCAGTACTTAGACTCGGTAATTGATCTGATTGTCCAATTGGGATATACGGACCCTACGATAATCAAAGACAAGCTCCGCATGACAATAACATCGCAACCAAACAATCTCTGGCGCACAAGACACCCTATCCTACCGATGTGTCTGAGTATATGGACCTTGTGCGGAAGACGGACCATGCCCTACAGAACAATATCAATTTCAGCAAGACAGTTACGAAAGGCTGGAGTGATAATCAGGGCAAGAGCGAGGCGAGGTTGTCAACCTAAAGGAAACAAGCGAAATGGAAGGAAAAGGGTTCCCGTAAGCCCAATCATAGGCGCTCCTTATTTTCTGCTGGCACATCCTAGAAGCAAGGAAATTCTCAGGATGCTAATGCCCAAAATAATATCCTATCAACGCTTATCGATAAGGGAAAAATGGAGTCGCAGTACACACGATGTGGAAAACCGTGTTATTTTTGGTGGAAATGTTTCTCTACTACGCTCTTACGACCCTGTTGTTGTTCAGCCAAGGGGTTAAAGTGATAACTAAAAGAGAAAAAGCTGAAGATGCCAAAGTCAGTGAAGCATCAAATAACAAAGTTCGTCGCATTGAAGCGCCACCTTCAAAGAAGTTCTTGGAACTCCGAAAATCATTTCACGAGATTATGGAGGTTGATACGGATGCTGAGGAATAGGTAAGTTCCTTTCCTGGCAGCGAAATAAGAAGATATTGATATAACTTTAAGAAGTTATCTGAAGGACTCCGTAAGTAAGCATACCCTAAGAAATCCTACCGTTGATATAGACTTACCAGGACTCTTAGGTGTTCCGGGCCGTAGCAGTCTACGAAGAAAAGAGGCAGGTGGAGGATTTGTGTCAGAATGGGAATTTTCTTTGTGTATTTGTCTTGGTTTATTTCTCTTCTGAATTCTTTTTATGTTACTGTGGGAATATATTGTTTCCATACTTCGATGGATTATTTTCTTAGTATTGGAAGTGAAATTGTTTTTTTTTGTTGAATTAGTGGTTTTCATCAGGCAGGTCTTAACTAGAGCAATGGAATTTTATCATTAAGTTTACCTAAGGAAGGGTCAGAACACGAAATTACGCTAGCGTGATAGTAAACAACCTAGCTATTGA